>CATIUR010000034.1:0-303740 GCA_949592205.1 Helichrysum umbraculigerum
CTTTTTGAGTGGCAAATTTGCCCCCTAATTTGTATTTCGAAGTGAAATATGACTCTTAAGGAAAATAAATTGCAAATACCATTTTCACACTTTTTGAGTGGCAAATTCGCCCCTAATTTGTATTTGGATGTGAAATATGACTCTTAAGGAAAAATAAATTGCAAATACGATTTTCACACTTCTTGAGTGGCAAATTTACCCCTAATTTGTATTTGGATGTGAAATATGACTCTTAAGGAAAATAAATTGCAAATACGATTTTCACACTTTTGAGTGGCAAATTCGCCCATAATTTGTATTTGGATGTGAAATATGACTCTTAAGGAAAATAAATTGCAAATACGATTTTTCACATTTTTTGAGTGGCAAATTCGCCCCTAATTTGTATTTGGATGTGAAATATAACTCTTAAGGAAAATAAATTGCAAATACGCATTTTCACACTTTTTGAGTGGCAATTTCGCCCCTAATTTGTATTTGGATGTGAAATATGACTTTTAAGAAAAATAAATTGCAAATACGATTTTCACACTTTTTGAGTGGCAAATTTCCCCCTAATTTGTATTTTGATGTGAAATATGACTCTTAAGAAAAATAAGTTGCAAATACGATATTCACACTTTTTGAGTGGTAAATTCGCCCCTAATTTGTATTTGGATGTGAAATATGACTCTTAAGAAAAATAAATTGCAAATACTATTTCACACTTTTTGAGTGGCAAATTCGCCCCTAATTTGTATTTGGATGTGAAATATGACTCTTAAGAAAAATAAATTGCAAATACGATTTTCACACTTTTTGAGTGGTAAATTTACCCCTAATTTGTATTTGGATGTGAAATATGACTCTTAAGGAAAATAAATTGCAAATACGATTTTCACACTTTTTGAGTGGCAAATTTGCCCCTAATTTGTATTTGGATGTGAAATATGACACTTAAAGAAAATAAATTGCAAATACGATATTCACACTTTTTGAGTGGCAAATTCGCCCCTAATTTGTATTTGGATGTGAAATATGACGCTTAAATAAAATAAATTGCAAATACGATATTTACACTTTTTGAGTGGCAAATTCGCCCTAATTTGTATCTCTAAGTGAAATATGACTCTTAAGGAAAATAAATTGCAAATACGATATTCACACTTTTTGAGTGGCAAATTCGACCTAATTTGTATTTGGATGTGAAATATGACTATTAAGGAAAATAAATTGCAAATACGAGATTCACACTTTTTGAGTGGCAAATTCGCCCCTAATTTGTATCTCTAAGTGAAATATGACTCTTAAGGAAAATAAGTTGCAAATACGATATTCACACTTTTTGAGTGGCAATTTTGCTCCTAATTTGTATTTGGATATGAAATATGACTCTTAAGGAAATAAATTGCAAATACCATTTTCACACGTTTTGAGTGGCAAATTCGCCTCTAATTTGTATTTGGATGTGAAATATGACTCTTAAGGAAAATAAGTTGCAAATACTATTTTCACACTTTTTGAGTGACAAATTGGCCCATTATTTGTATTTGGATGTAAAATATGCCTCTTAAAGAAAATAAATTGCAAATACGATATTCACACTTTTTGAGCGGCAAATTCGTCCCTAATTTGTATTTGGATGTGAAATATGACTCTTAAGAAAAATAAATTGCAAATACGATTTTCACACTTTTTGAGTTTCAAATTCGCCCCTAATTTGTATTTGGATGTGAAATATGACTCTTAAGGAAAATAAATTGCAAATATGATTTTCACACTTTTTGAGTGGCATTTGTATTTGGATGTGAAATATGACTCTTAAGGAAAATAAATTGGAAATACGATTTTCACACTTTTTGAGTGGCAAATTTGCCCCTAATTTGTATTTCGAAGTGAAATATGACTCTTAAGGAAAATAAATTGCAAATACCATTTTCACACTTTTTGAGTGGCAAATTCGCCCCTAATTTGTATTTGGATGTGAAATATGACTCTTAAGAAAAATAAATTGCAAATACGATTTTCACACTTTTTGAGTGGCAAATTTACCCCTAATTTGTATTTGGATGTGAAATATGACTCTTAAGGAAAATAAATTGCAAATACGATTTTCACACTTTTTGAGTGGCAAATTCGCCCATAATTTGTATTTGGATGTGAAATATGACTCTTAAGGAAAATAAATTGCAAATACGATTTTCACATTTTTTGAGTGGCAAATTCGCCCCTAATTTGTATTTGGATGTGAAATATAACTCTTAAGGAAAATAAATTGCAAATACCATTTTCACACTTTTTGAGTGGCAATTTCGCCCCTAATTTGTATTTGGATGTGAAATATGACTTTTAAGTAAAATAAATTGCAAATACGATTTTCACACTTTTTGAGTGGCAAATTTCCCCCTAATTTGTATTTTGATGTGAAATATGACTCTTAAGAAAAATAAGTTGCAAATACGATATTCACACTTTTTGAGTGGTAAATTCGCCCCTAATTTGTATTTGGATGTGAAATATGACTCTTAAGAAAAATAAATTGCAAATACTATTTCACACTTTTTGAGTGGCAAATTCGCCCCTAATTTGTATTTGGATGTGAAATATGACTCTTAAGAAAAATAAATTGCAAATACGATTTTCACACTTTTTGAGTGGTAAATTTACCCCTAATTTGTATTTGGATGTGAAATATGACTCTTAAGGAAAATAAATTGCAAATACGATTTTCACACTTTTTGAGTGGCAAATTTGCCCCTAATTTGTATTTGGATGTGAAATATGACACTTAAAGAAAATAAATTGCAAATACGATATTCACACTTTTTGAGTGGCAAATTCGCCCCTAATTTGTATTTGGATGTGAAATATGACTCTTAAGGAAAAATAAGTTGCAAATACGATATTCACACTTTTTGAGTGGTAAATTCGCCCCTAATTTGTATTTGGATGTGAAATATGACTCTTAAGAAAAATAAATTGCAAATACTATTTCACACTTTTTGAGTGGCAAATTCGCCCCTAATTTGTATTTGGATGTGAAATATGACTCTTAAGAAAAATAAATTGCAAATACGATTTTCACACTTTTTGAGTGGCAAATTCGCCCCTAATTTGTATTTGGATGTGAAATATGACGCTTAAATAAAATAAATTGCAAATACGATATTTACACTTTTTGAGTGGCAAATTCGCCCTAATTTGTATCTCTAAGTGAAATATGACTCTTAAGGAAAATAAATTGCAAATACGATATTCACACTTTTTGAGTGGCAAATTCGACCTAATTTGTATTTGGATGTGAAATATGACTATTAAGGAAAATAAATTGCAAATACGAGATTCACACTTTTTGAGTGGCAAATTCGCCCCTAATTTGTATCTCTAAGTGAAATATGACTCTTAAGGAAAATAAGTTGCAAATACGATATTCACACTTTTTGAGTGGCAATTTTGCTCCTAATTTGTATTTGGATGTGAAATATGACTCTTAAGGAAATAAATTGCAAATACCATTTTCACACGTTTTGAGTGGCAAATTCGCCTCTAATTTGTATTTGGATGTGAAATATGACTCTTAAGGAAAATAAGTTGCAAATACTATTTTCACACTTTTTGAGTGACAAATTTGCCCATTATTTGTATTTGGATGTAAAATATGCCTCTTAAAGAAAATAAATTGCAAATACGATATTCATACTTTTTGAGTGGTAAATTTGCCCCTAATTTTTATTTGGATGTGAAATATGACACTTAAAGAAAATAAATTGCAAATACGATTTTCACACTTTTTGAGTGGCAAATTCGCCCCTAATTTGTATTTCTAAGTGAAATATGACTCTTAAGGAAAATAAATTACAAATACGATATTCACACTTTTTGAGTGGCAAATTCGCCCCTAATTTGTTTCTCTAAGTGAAATATGACTCTTAAGGAAAATAAATTGCAAATACGATATTCACACTTTTTGAGTGGCAAATTCGCCCCTAATTTGTATTTGGATGTGAAATATGACTCTTAAGGAAAAATAAATTGTAAATACGATATTCACACTTTTTGAGTGGCAAATTCGCCCCTAATTTGTATCTCTAAGTGAAATATGACTCTTAAGGAAAATAAGTTGCAAATACGATATTCACACTTTTTGAGTGGCAAATTTGCCCCTAATTTGTATTTGGATGTAAAATATGCCTCTTAAAGAAAATAAATTGCAAATACGATATTCACACTTTTTGAGTGGCAAATTTGCCCCTAATTTTTATTTGAATGTAAAATATGACTCTTAAAGAAAATAAATTGCAAATACGATATTCACACTTTTTGAGTGGCAAATTCGCCCCTAATTTGTATCTCTAAGTGAAATATGACTCTTAAGGAAAATAAGTTGCAAATACGATATTCACACTTTTTGAGTGGCAAATTTGCTCCTAATTTGTATTTGGATGTGAAATATGACTCTTAAGGAAAATAAATTGCAAATACGATTTTCACACTTTTTGAGTGGCAAATTCGCCCCCCTAATTTGTATTTGGATGTGAAATATGACACTTAAGGAAAATAAATTGCAAATACCATTTTCACACTTTTTGAGTGGCAAATTCGCCCCTAATTTGTATTTGGATGTGAAATATGACTCTTAAGAAAAATAAATTGCAAATACGATATTCACACTTTTTGAGTGTCAAATTTACCCCTAATTTGTATTTCAAAGTGAAATATGACTTTTAACAAAAATAAGTTGCAAATACGATATTCACACTTTTTGAGCGGCAAATTCGTCCCTAATTTGTATTTGGATGTGAAATATGACTCTTAAGAAAAATAAATTGCAAATACGATTTTCACACTTTTTGAGTTTCAAATTCGCCCCTAATTTGTATTTGGATGTGAAATATGACTCTTAAGGAAAATAAATTGCAAATATGATTTTCACACTTTTTGAGTGGCATTTGTATTTGGATGTGAAATATGACTCTTAAGGAAAATAAATTGGAAATACGATTTTCACACTTTTTGAGTGGCAAATTTGCCCCTAATTTGTATTTCGAAGTGAAATATGACTCTTAAGGAAAATAAATTGCAAATACCATTTTCACACTTTTTGAGTGGCAAATTCGCCCCTAATTTGTATTTGGATGTGAAATATGACTCTTAAGAAAAATAAATTGCAAATACGATTTTCACACTTTTTGAGTGGCAAATTTACCCCTAATTTGTATTTGGATGTGAAATATGACTCTTAAGGAAAATAAATTGCAAATACGATTTTCACACTTTTTGAGTGGCAAATTCGCCCATAATTTGTATTTAGATGTGAAATATGACTCTTAAGGAAAATAAATTGCAAATACGATTTTCACATTTTTTGAGTGGCAAATTCGCCCCTAATTTGTATTTGGATGTGAAATATAACTCTTAAGGAAAATAAATTGCAAATACCATTTTCACACTTTTTGAGTGGCAATTTCGCCCCTAATTTGTATTTGGATGTGAAATATGACTTTTAAGAAAAATAAATTGCAAATACGATTTTCACACTTTTTGAGTGGCAAATTTCCCCCTAATTTGTATTTTGATGTGAAATATGACTCTTAAGAAAAATAAGTTGCAAATACGATATTCACACTTTTTGAGTGGTAAATTCGCCCCTAATTTGTATTTGGATGTGAAATATGACTCTTAAGAAAAATAAATTGCAAATACTATTTCACACTTTTTGAGTGGCAAATTCGCCCCTAATTTGTATTTGGATGTGAAATATGACTCTTAAGAAAAATAAATTGCAAATACGATTTTCACACTTTTTGAGTGGTAAATTTACCCCTAATTTGTATTTGGATGTGAAATATGACTCTTAAGGAAAATAAATTGCAAATACGATTTTCACACTTTTTGAGTGGCAAATTTGCCCCTAATTTGTATTTGGATGTGAAATATGACACTTAAAGAAAATAAATTGCAAATACGATATTCACACTTTTTGAGTGGCAAATTCGCCCCTAATTTGTATTTGGATGTGAAATATGACTCTTAAGGAAAAATAAATTGTAAATACGATATTCACACTTTTTGAGTGGCAAATTCGCCCCTAATTTGTATCTCTAAGTGAAATATGACTCTTAAGGAAAATAAGTTGCAAATACGATATTCACACTTTTTGAGTGGCAAATTTGCCCCTAATTTGTATTTGGATGTAAAATATGCCTCTTAAAGAAAATAAATTGCAAATACGATATTCACACTTTTTGAGTGGCAAATTTGCCCCTAATTTTTATTTGAATGTAAAATATGACTCTTAAAGAAAATAAATTGCAAATACGATATTCACACTTTTTGAGTGGCAAATTCGCCCCTAATTTGTATCTCTAAGTGAAATATGACTCTTAAGGAAAATAAGTTGCAAATACGATATTCACACTTTTTGAGTGGCAAATTTGCTCCTAATTTGTATTTGGATGTGAAATATGACTATTAAGGAAAATAAATTGCAAATACAATTTTCACACTTTTTGAGTGGCAAATTCGCCCCCCTAATTTGTATTTGGATGTGAAATATGACACTTAAGGAAAATAAATTGCAAATACCATTTTCACACTTTTTGAGTGGCAAATTCGCCCCTAATTTGTATTTGGATGTGAAATATGACTCTTAAGAAAAATAAATTGCAAATACGATATTCACACTTTTTGAGTGTCAAATTTACCCCTAATTTGTATTTCAAAGTGAAATATGACTTTTAACAAAAATAAGTTGCAAATACGATATTCACACTTTTTGAGCGGCAAATTCGTCCCTAATTTGTATTTGGATGTGAAATATGACTCTTAAGAAAAATAAATTGCAAATACGATTTTCACACTTTTTGAGTTTCAAATTCGCCCCTAATTTGTATTTGGATGTGAAATATGACTCTTAAGGAAAATAAATTGCAAATATGATTTTCACACTTTTTGAGTGGCATTTGTATTTGGATGTGAAATATGACTCTTAAGGAAAATAAATTGGAAATACGATTTTCACACTTTTTGAGTGGCAAATTTGCCCCTAATTTGTATTTCGAAGTGAAATATGACTCTTAAGGAAAATAAATTGCAAATACCATTTTCACAATTTTTGAGTGGCAAATTCGCCCCTAATTTGTATTTGGATGTGAAATATGACTCTTAAGAAAAATAAATTGCAAATACGATTTTCACACTTCTTGAGTGGCAAATTTACCCCTAATTTGTATTTGGATGTGAAATATGACTCTTAAAGAAAATAAATTGCAAATACGATTTTCACACTTTTTAAGTGGCAAATTCGCCCATAATTTGTATTTGGATGTGAAATATGACTCTTAAGGAAAATAAATTGCAAATACGATTTTCACATTTTTTGAGTGGCAAATTCGCCCCTAATTTGTATTTGGATGTGAAATATAACTCTTAAGGAAAATAAATTGCAAATACCATTTTCACACTTTTTGAGTGGCAATTTCGCCCCTAATTTGTATTTGGATGTGAAATATGACTTTTAAGAAAAATAAATTGCAAATACGATTTTCACACTTTTTGAGTGGCAAATTTCCCCCTAATTTGTATTTTGATGTGAAATATGACTCTTAAGAAAAATAAGTTGCAAATACGATATTCACACTTTTTGAGTGGTAAATTCGCCCCTAATTTGTATTTGGATGTGAAATATGACTCTTAAGAAAAATAAATTGCAAATACTATTTCACACTTTTTGAGTGGCAAATTCGCCCCTAATTTGTATTTGGATGTGAAATATGACTCTTAAGAAAAATAAATTGCAAATACGATTTTCACACTTTTTGAGTGGTAAATTTACCCCTAATTTGTATTTGGATGTGAAATATGACTCTTAAGGAAAATAAATTGCAAATACGATTTTCACACTTTTTGAGTGGCAAATTTGCCCCTAATTTGTATTTGGATGTGAAATATGACACTTAAAGAAAATAAATTGCAAATACGATATTCACACTTTTTGAGTGGCAAATTCGCCCCTAATTTGTATTTGGATGTGAAATATGACGCTTAAATAAAATAAATTGCAAATACGATATTTACACTTTTTGAGTGGCAAATTCGCCCTAATTTGTATCTCTAAGTGAAATATGACTCTTAAGGAAAATAAATTGAAAATACGATATTCACACTTTTTGAGTGGCAAATTCGACCTAATTTGTATTTGGATGTGAAATATGACTATTAAGGAAAATAAATTGCAAATACGAGATTCACACTTTTTGAGTGGCAAATTCGCCCCTAATTTGTATCTCTAAGTGAAATATGACTCTTAAGGAAAATAAGTTGCAAATACGATATTCACACTTTTTGAGTGGCAATTTTGCTCCTAATTTGTATTTGGATATGAAATATGACTCTTAAGGAAATAAATTGCAAATACCATTTTCACACGTTTTGAGTGGCAAATTCGCCTCTAATTTGTATTTGGATGTGAAATATGACTCTTAAGGAAAATAAGTTGCAAATACTATTTTCACACTTTTTGAGTGACAAATTTGCCCATTATTTGTATTTGGATGTAAAATATGCCTCTTAAAGAAAATAAATTGCAAATACGATATTCACACTTTTTGAGCGGCAAATTCGTCCCTAATTTGTATTTGGATGTGAAATATGACTCTTAAGAAAAATAAATTGCAAATACGATTTTCACACTTTTTGAGTTTCAAATTCGCCCCTAATTTGTATTTGGATGTGAAATATGACTCTTAAGGAAAATAAATTGCAAATATGATTTTCACACTTTTTGAGTGGCATTTGTATTTGGATGTGAAATATGACTCTTAAGGAAAATAAATTGGAAATACGATTTTCACACTTTTTGAGTGGCAAATTTGCCCCTAATTTGTATTTCGAAGTGAAATATGACTCTTAAGGAAAATAAATTGCAAATACCATTTTCACACTTTTTGAGTGGCAAATTCGCCCCTAATTTGTATTTGGATGTGAAATATGACTCTTAAGAAAAATAAATTGCAAATACGATTTTCACACTTTTTGAGTGGCAAATTTACCCCTAATTTGTATTTGGATGTGAAATATGACTCTTAAGGAAAATAAATTGCAAATACGATTTTCACACTTTTTGAGTGGCAAATTCGCCCATAATTTGTATTTGGATGTGAAATATGACTCTTAAGGAAAATAAATTGCAAATACGATTTTCACATTTTTTGAGTGGCAAATTCGCCCCTAATTTGTATTTGGATGTGAAATATAACTCTTAAGGAAAATAAATTGCAAATACCATTTTCACACTTTTTGAGTGGCAATTTCGCCCCTAATTTGTATTTGGATGTGAAATATGACTTTTAAGAAAAATAAATTGCAAATACGATTTTCACACTTTTTGAGTGGCAAATTTCCCCCTAATTTGTATTTTGATGTGAAATATGACTCTTAAGAAAAATAAGTTGCAAATACGATATTCACACTTTTTGAGTGGTAAATTCGCCCCTAATTTGTATTTGGATGTGAAATATGACTCTTAAGAAAAATAAATTGCAAATACTATTTCACACTTTTTGAGTGGCAAATTCGCCCCTAATTTGTATTTGGATGTGAAATATGACTCTTAAGAAAAATAAATTGCAAATACGATTTTCACACTTTTTGAGTGGTAAATTTACCCCTAATTTGTATTTGGATGTGAAATATGACTCTTAAGGAAAATAAATTGCAAATACGATTTTCACACTTTTTGAGTGGCAAATTTGCCCCTAATTTGTATTTGGATGTGAAATATGACACTTAAAGAAAATAAATTGCAAATACGATATTCACACTTTTTGAGTGGCAAATTCGCCCCTAATTTGTATTTGGATGTGAAATATGACGCTTAAATAAAATAAATTGCAAATACGATATTTACACTTTTTGAGTGGCAAATTCGCTCTAATTTGTATCTCTAAGTGAAATATGACTCTTAAGGAAAATAAATTGCAAATACGATATTCACACTTTTTGAGTGGCAAATTCGACCTAATTTGTATTTGGATGTGAAATATGACTATTAAGGAAAATAAATTGCAAATACGAGATTCACACTTTTTGAGTGGCAAATTCGCCCCTAATTTGTATCTCTAAGTGAAATATGACTCTTAAGGAAAATAAGTTGCAAATACGATATTCACACTTTTTGAGTGGCAATTTTGCTCCTAATTTGTATTTGGATGTGAAATATGACTCTTAAGGAAATAAATTGCAAATACCATTTTCACACGTTTTGAGTGGCAAATTCGCCTCTAATTTGTATTTGGATGTGAAATATGACTCTTAAGGAAAATAAGTTGCAAATACTATTTTCACACTTTTTGAGTGACAAATTTGCCCATTATTTGTATTTGGATGTAAAATATGCCTCTTAAAGAAAATAAATTGCAAATACGATATTCACACTTTTTGAGTGGTAAATTTGCCCCTAATTTTTATTTGGATGTGAAATATGACACTTAAAGAAAATAAATTGCAAATACGATTTTCACACTTTTTGAGTGGCAATTCGCCCCTAATTTGTATTTCTAAGTGAAATATGACTCTTAAGGAAAATAAATTGCAAATACGATATTCACACTTTTTGAGTGGCAAATTCGCCCCTAATTTGTATCTCTAAGTGAAATATGACTCTTAAGGAAAATAAATTGCAAATACGATATTCATACTTTTTGAGTGGCAAATTCGCCCCTAATTTGTATTTGGATGTGAAATATGACTCTTAAGGAAAATAAATTGTAAATACGATATTCACACTTTTTGAGTGGCAAATTCGCCCCTAATTTGTATCTCTAAGTGAAATATGACTCTTAAGGAAAATAAGTTGCAAATACGATATTCACACTTTTTGAGTGGCAAATTTGCCCCTAACTTGTATTTGGATGTAAAATATGCCTCTTAAAGAAAAAAATTGCAAATACGATATTCACACTTTTTGAGTGGCAAATTTGCCCCTAATTTTTATTTGAATGTAAAATATGACTCTTAAAGAAAATAAATTGCAAATACGATATTCACACTTTTTGAGTGGCAAATTCGCCCCTAATTTGTATCTCTAAGTGAAATATGACTCTTAAGGAAAATAAGTTGCAAATACGATATTCACACTTTTTGAGTGGCAAATTTGCTCCTAATTTGTATTTGGATGTGAAATATGACTCTTAAGGAAATAAATTGCAAATACCATTTTCACACGTTTTGAGTGGCAAATTCGCCCCTAATTTGTATTTGGATGTGAAATATGACTCTTAAGGAAAATAAGTTGCAAATACGATATTCACACTTTTTGAGTGACAAATTTGCCCATTATTTGTATTTGGATGTAAAATATGCCTCTTAAAGAAAATAAATTGCAAATACGATATTCACACTTTTTGAGTGGTAAATTTGCCCCCAATTTTTATTTGGATGTGAAATATGACACTTAAAGAAAATAAATTGCAAATACGATTTTCACACTTTTTGAGTGGCAAATTCGCCCCTAATTTGTATTTCTAAGTGAAATATGACTCTTAAGGAAAATAAATTGCAAATACGATATTCAAACTTTTTGAGTGGCAAATTCGCCCCTAATTTGTATCTCTAAGTGAAATATGACTCTTAAGGAAAATAAATTGCAAATACGATATTCACACTTTTTGAATGGCAAATTCGCCCCTAATTTGTATTTGGATGTGAAATATGACGCTTAAATAAAATAAATTGCAAATACGATATTCACACTTTTTGAGTGGCAAATTCGCCCCTAATTTGTATCTCTAAGTGAAATATGACTCTTAAGGAAAATAAATTGCAAATACGATATTCACACTTTTTGAGTGGCAAATTCGACCTAATTTGTATTTGGATGTGAAATATGACTATTAAGGAAAATAAATTGCAAATACGAGATTCACACTTTTTGAGTGGCAAATTCGCCCCTAATTTGTATCTCTAAGTGAAATATGACTCTTAAGGAAAATAAGTTGCAAATACGATATTCACACTTTTTGAGTGGCAATTTTGCTCCTAATTTGTATTTGGATGTGAAATATGACTCTTAAGGAAATAAATTGCAAATATCATTTTCACACGTTTTGAGTGGCAAATTCGCCTCTAATTTGTATTTGGATGTGAAATATGACTCTTAAGGAAAATAAGTTGCAAATACGATATTCACACTTTTTGAGTGACAAATTTGCCCATTATTTGTATTTGGATGTAAAATATGCCTCTTAAAGAAAATAAATTGCAAATACGATATTCACACTTTTTGAGTGGTAAATTTGCCCCTAATTTTTATTTGGATGTGAAATATGACACTTAAAGAAAATAAATTGCAAATACGATTTTCACACTTTTTGAGTGGCAATTCGCCCCTAATTTGTATTTCTAAGTGAAATATGACTCTTAAGGAAAATAAATTGCAAATACGATATTCACACTTTTTGAGTGGCAAATTCGCCCCTAATTTGTATCTCTTAGTGAAATATGACTCTTAAGGAAAATAAATTGCAAATACGATATTCACACTTTTTGAGTGGCAAATTCGCCCCTAATTTGTATTTGGATGTGAAATATGACTCTTAAGGAAAATAAATTGTAAATACGATATTCACACTTTTTGAGTGGCAAATTCGCCCCTAATTTGTATCTCTAAGTGAAATATGACTCTTAAGGAAAATAAGTTGCAAATACGATATTCACACTTTTTGAGTGTCAAATTTGCCCCTAATTTGTATTTGGATGTAAAATATGCCTCTTAAAGAAAATAAATTGCAAATACGATATTCACACTTTTTGAGTGGCAAATTTGCCCCTAATTTTTATTTGAATGTAAAATATGACTCTTAAAAAAAATAAATTGCAAATACGATATTCACACTTTTTGAGTGGCAAATTCGCCCCTAATTTGTATCTCTAAGTGAAATATGACTCTTAAGGAAAATAAGTTGCAAATACGATATTCACACTTTTTGAGTGGCAAATTTGCTCCTAATTTGTATTTGGATGTGAAATATGACTCTTAAGGAAATAAATTGCAAATACCATTTTCACACGTTTTGAGTGGCAAATTCGCCCCTAATTTGTATTTGGATGTGAAATATGACTCTTAAGGAAAATAAGTTGCAAATACGATATTCACACTTTTTGAGTGACAAATTTGCCCATTATTTGTATTTGGATGTAAAATATGCCTCTTAAAGAAAATAAATTGCAAATACGATATTCACACTTTTTGAGTGGTAAATTTGCCCCTAATTTTTATTTGGATGTGAAATATGACACTTAAAGAAAATAAATTGCAAATACGATTTTCACACTTTTTGAGTGGCAAATTCGCCCCTAATTTGTATTTCTAAGTGAAATATGACTCTTAATGAAAATAAATTGCAAATACGATATTCACACTTTTTGAGTGGCAAATTCGCCCCTAATTTGTATCTCTAAGTGAAATATGACTCTTAAGGAAAATAAATTGCAAATACAATATTCACACTTTTTGAGTGGCAAATTCGCCCCTAATTTGTATTTGGATGTGAAATATGACGCTTAAATAAAATAAATTGCAAATACGATATTCACACTTTTTGAGTGGCAAATTCGCCCCTAATTTGTATCTCTAAGTGAAATATGACTCTTAAGGAAAATAAATTGCAAATACGATATTCACACTTTTTGAGTGGCAAATTCGACTTAATTTGTATTTGGATGTGAAATATGACTATTAAGGAAAATAAATTGCAAATACGAGATTCACACTTTTTGAGTAGCAAATTCGCCCCTAATTTGTATCTCTAAGTGAAATATGACTCTTAAAGAAAATAAGTTGCAAATACGATATTCACACTTTTTGAGTGGCAAATTTGCTCCTAATTTGTATTTGGATGTGAAATATGACTCTTAAGAAAATAAATTGCAAATACCATTTTCACACGTTTTGAGTGGCAAATTCGCCCCTAATTGGTATTTGGATGTGAAATATGACTCTTAAGGAAAATAAGTTGCAAATACGATATTCACACTTTTTGAGTGACAAATTTGCCCATTATTTGTATTTGGATGTAAAATATGCCTCTTAAAGAAAATAAATTGCAAATACGATATTCACACTTTTTGAGTGGTAAATTTGCCCCTAATTTTTATTTGGATGTGAAATATGACTCTTAAGGAAAATAAATTGTAAATACGATATTCACACTTTTTGAGTGGCAAATTCGCCCCTAATTTGTATCTCTAAGTGAAATATGACTCTTAAGGAAAATAAGTTGCAAATACGATATTCACACTTTTTGAGTGGCAAATTTGCCCTAATTTGTATTTGGATGTAAAATATGCCTCTTAAAGAAAATAAATTGCAAATACGATATTCACACTTTTTGAGTGGCAAATTTGCCCCTAATTTTTATTTGAATGTAAAATATGACTCTTAAAGAAAATAAATTGCAAATACGATATTCACACTTTTTGAGTGGCAAATTCGCCCCTAATTTGTATCTCTAAGTGAAATATGACTCTTAAGGAAAATAAGTTGCAAATACGATATTCACACTTTTTGAGTGGCAAATTTGCTCCTAATTTGTATTTGGATGTGAAATATGACTCTTAAGGAAAATAAATTGCAAATACGATTTTCACACTTTTTGAGTGGCAAATTCGCCCCCCTAATTTGTATTTGGATGTG
The DNA here is from genome assembly GCA_949592205.1 of Helichrysum umbraculigerum. Taxonomy (NCBI): domain Eukaryota; kingdom Viridiplantae; phylum Streptophyta; class Magnoliopsida; order Asterales; family Asteraceae; genus Helichrysum; species Helichrysum umbraculigerum. Next base: position 14,672 of record CATIUR010000034.1, read on the forward strand.
AAATATGACTCTTAAGGAAAATAAATTGCAAATACCATTTTCACACTTTTTGAGTGGCAAATTCGCCCCTAATTTGTATTTAGATGTGAAATATGACTCTTAAGAAAAATAAAGTGCAAATACGATATTCACACTTTTTGAGTGTCAAATTTACCCCTAATTTGTATTTCAAAGTGAAATATGACTTTTAAGAAAAATATGTTGCAAATACGATATTCACACTTTTTGAGCGGCAAATTCGTCCCTAATTTGTATTTGGATGTGAAATATGACTCTTAAGGAAAATAAATTGCAAATACGATTTTCACACTTTTTGAGTGGCATTTGTATTTGGATGTGAAATATGCCTAATTTGTATTTTGATGTGAAATATGACTCTTAAGAAAAATAAGTTGCAAATACGATATTCACACTTTTTGAGTGGTAAATTCGCCCCTAATTTGTATTTGGATGTGAAATATGACTCTTAAGGAAAATAAATTGCAAATACGATTTTCACACTTTTTGAGTGGCAAATTCGCCCCTAATTTGTATTTGGATGTGAAATATAACTCTTAAGGAAAATAAATTGCAAATACCATTTTCACACTTTTTGAGTGGCAATTTCGCCCCTAATTTGTATTTGGATGTGAAATATGACTCTTAAGAAAAATAAATTGCAAATACGATATTCACACTTTTTGAGTGGCAAATTCGCCCCTAATTTGTATTTGGATGTGAAATATGACTCTTAAGAAAAATAAATTGCAAATACGATTTTCACACTTTTTGAGTGGCAAATTTACCCATAATTTTTATTTGGATGTGAAATATGACTCTTAAGGAAAATAAATTTCAGATACGATATTCACATTTTTTGAGTGGCAAATTTGCCCCTAATTTGTATTTGGATGTGAAATATGACACTTAAAGAAAATAAATTGCAAATACGATATTCACACTTTTTGAGTGGCAAATTCGCCCCTAATTTGTATTTGGATGTGAAATATGACTCTTAAGGAAAATAAATTGCAAATACCATTTTCACACTTTTTGAGTGGCAAATTTACCCCTAATTTTTATTTGGATGTGAAATATGACTCTTAAGAAAAATAAATTGCAAATACGATTTTCACACTTTTTGAGTGACAAATTTACCCCTAATTTGTATTTGGATGTGAAATATAACCCTTAAGAAAAATAAATTGCAAATACTATTTTCACACTTTTTGAGTGGCAAATTTACCCCTAATTTGTATTTGGATCTGAAATATGACACTTAAAGAAAATAAATTGCAAATACGATATTCACACTTTTTGAGTGGCAAATTCGCCCCTAATTTGTATTTGGATGTGAAATATGACTCTTAAGGAAAATAAATTGCAAATACCATTTTCACACTTTTTGAGTGGCAAATTCGCCCCTAATTTGTATTTGGATGTGAAATATGACTCTTAAGAAAAATAAATTGCAAATACGATTTTCACACTTTTTGAGTGGCAAATTTACCCCTAATTTGTATTTGGATGTGAAATATGACTCTTAAGAAAAATAAATTGCAAATACTATTTTCACACTTTTTGAGTGGCAAATTTACCCCTAATTTTTATTTGGATGTGAAATATGACTCTTAAGGAAAATAAATTTCAGATACGATATTCACACTTTTTGAGTGGCAAATTTGCCCCTAATTTGTATTTGGATGTGAAATATGACACTTAGAGAAAATAAATTGCAAATACGATATTCACACTTTTTGAGTGGCAAATTCGCCCCTAATTTGTATTTGGATGTGAAATATGACTCTTAAGGAAAATAAATTGCAAATACCATTTTCACACTTTTTGAGTGGCAAATTCGCCCCTAATTTGTATTTGGATGTGAAATATGACTCTTCAGAAAAATAAATTGCAAATATGATTTTCACACTTTTTGAGTGGCAAATTTACCCCTAATTTGTATTTGGATGTGAAATATGACTCTTAAGAAAAATAAATTGCAAAAACTATTTTCACACTTTTTGAGTGGCAAATTTACCCATAATTTGTATTTGGATGTGAAATATAACTCTTAAGGAAAATAAATTTCAAATACGATATTCACACTTTTTGAGTGGCAAATTTGCCCCTAATTTGTATATATTTGGATGTGAAATATGACTCTTAAGGAAATAAATTGCAAATATGATATTCACACTTTTTGAGTTGCAAATTCGCACCTAATTTGTATTTGGATGTGAAATATAACTCTTAAGGAAAATAAAATGCAAATACCATTTTCACACTTTTTGAGTGGCAAATTTGCCCCTAAATTGTATTTCAAAGTGAAATATGACTCTTAAGGAAAATAAGTTGCAAATACGATATTCACACTTTTTGAGTGGTAAATTCGCCCCTAATTTGTATTTGGATGTGAAATATGACTCTTAAGGAAAATAAATTGCAAATACGATATTCACACTTTTTGAGTGGCAAATTCTCCCCTAATTTGTATCTCTAAGTGAAATATGACTCTTAAGGAAAATAAGTTACAAATACGATATTCACACTTTTTGAGTTGCAAATTCGCACCTAATTTGTAATTGGATGTGAAATATAACTCTTAAGGAAAATAAAATGCAAATACCATTTTCACACTTTTTGAGTGGCAAATTTGCCCCTAAATTGTATTTCAAAGTGAAATATGACTCTTAAGGAAAATAAGTTGCAAATACGATATTCACACTTTTTGAGTGGTAAATTCGCCCCTAATTTGTATTTGGATGTGAAATATGACTCTTAAGGAAAATAAATTGCAAATACGATATTCACACTTTTTGAGTGGCAAATTCTCCCCTAATTTGTATCTCTAAGTGAAATATGACTCTTAAGGAAAATAAATTGCAAATACCATTTTCACACTTTTTGAGTGGCAAATTTACCCCTAATTTTTATTTGGATGTGAAATATGACTCTTAAGAAAAATAAATTGCAAATACGATTTTCACACTTTTTGAGTGACAAATTTACCCCTAATTTGTATTTGGATGTGAAATATAACCCTTAAGAAAAATAAATTGCAAATACTATTTTCACACTTTTTGAGTGGCAAATTTACCCCTAATTTGTATTTGGATCTGAAATATGACACTTAAAGAAAATAAATTGCAAATACGATATTCACACTTTTTGAGTGGCAAATTCGCCCCTAATTTGTATTTGGATGTGAAATATGACTCTTAAGGAAAATAAATTGCAAATACCATTTTCACACTTTTTGAGTGGCAAATTCGCCCCTAATTTGTATTTGGATGTAAATATGACTCTTAAGAAAAATAAATTGCAAATACGATATTCACACTTTTTGAGTGGCAAATTCGCCCCTAATTTGTATTTGGATGTGAAATATGACTCTTAAGAAAAATAAATTGCAAATACGATTTTCACACTTTTTGAGTGGCAAATTTACCCATAATTTTTATTTGGATGTGAAATATGACTCTTAAGGAAAATAAATTTCAGATACGATATTCACATTTTTTGAGTGGCAAATTTGCCCCTAATTTGTATTTGGATGTGAAATATGACACTTAAAGAAAATAAATTGCAAATACGATATTCAAACTTTTTGAGTGGCAAATTCGCCCCTAATTTGTATTTGGATGTGAATTATGACTCTTAAGGAAAATAAATTGCAAATACCATTTTCACACTTTTTGAGTGGCAAATTCGCCCCTAATTTGTATTTGGATGTGAAATATGACTCTTAAGAAAAATAAATTGCAAATACGATTTTCACACTTTTTGAGTGGCAAATTTACCCCTAATTTGTATTTGGATGTGAAATATGACTCTTAAGAAAAATAAATTGCAAATACGATTTTCACACTTTTTGAGTGGCAAATTTACCCATAATTTTTATTTGGATGTGAAATATGACACTTAAAGAAAATAAATTGCAAATACGATATTTACACTTTTTGAGTGGCAAATTCGCCCCTAATTTGTATTTTGATGTGAAATATGACTCTTAAGGAAAATAATGTGCAAATACGATAATCACACTTTTTGAGTGGCAAATTCGCCTCTAATTTGTATCTCTAAGTGAAATATGACTCTTAAGGAAAATAAGTTGCAAATACGATATTCACACTTTTTGAGTGGCAAAGTTGCCCCTAATTTGTATTTGGATGTAAAATATGCCTCTTAAAGAAAATAAATTGCAAATACGATATTCACACTTTTTGAGTGGCAAATTTGCCCCTAATTTTTATTTGGATGTAAAATATGACTCTTAAAGAAAATAAATTGCAAATACGATATTCACACTTTTTGAGTGGCAAATTCGCCCTAATTCGTTTTTGGATGTGAAATATGACTCTTAAGGAAAATAAATTGCAAATACGATATTCACACTTTTTGAGTCGTAAATTTGCCCCTAATTTGTATTTCGAAGTGAAATATGACATATAAGGAAAATAAATTTCAAATACGATATTCACACTTTTTGAGTGGCAAATTTGCCCCTAATTTGTATTTGGATGTGAAATATGACGCTTAAATAAAATAAATTGCAAATACGATATTCACACTTTTTGAGTGGCAAATTCGCCCCTAATTTGTATCTCTAAGTGAAATATGACTCTTAAGGAAAATAAATTGCAAATACGATATTCACACTTTTTGAGTGGCAAATTCGACCTAATTTGTATTTGGATGTGAAATATGACTATTAAGGAAAATAAATTGCAAATACGAGATTCACACTTTTTGAGTGGCAAATTCGCCCCTAATTTGTATCTCTAAGTGAAATATAACCCTTAAGAAAAATAAGTTGCAAATACTATTTTCACACTTTTTGATTGGCAAATTTGCTCCTAATTTGTATTTGGATGTGAAATATGACTCTTAAGGAAATAAATTGCAAATACCATTTTCACACGTTTTGAGTGGCAAATTCGCCCCTAATTTGTATTTGGATGTGAAATATGACTCTTAAGGAAAATAAGTTGCAAATACGATATTCACACTTTTTGAGTGACAAATTTGCCCATTATTTGTATTTGGATGTAAAATATGCCTCTTAAAGAAAATAAATTGCAAATACGATATTCACACTTTTTGAGTGGTAAAATTTGCCCTTAATTTTTATTTGGATGTAAAATATGACACTTAAAGAAAATAAATTGCAAATACGATTTTCACACTTTTTGAGTGGCAAATTCGCCCCTAATTTGTATTTCTAAGTGAAATATGACTCTTAAGGAAAATAAATTGCAAATACGATATTCACACTTTTTGAGTGGCAAATTCGCCCCTAATTTGTATCTCTAAGTGAAATATGACTCTTAAGGAAAATAAATTGCAAATACGATATTCACACTTTTTGAGTGGCAAATTCGCCCCTAATTTGTATTTGGATGTGAAATATGACTCTTAAGGAAAATAAATTGTAAATACGATATTCACACTTTTTGAGTGGCAAATTCGCCCCGAATTTGTATCTCTAAGTGAAATATGACTCTTAAGGAAAATAAGTTGCAAATACGATATTCACACTTTTTGAGTGGCAAATTTGCCCCTAATTTGTATTTGGATGTAAAATATGTCTCTTAAAGAAAATAAATTGCAAATACGATATTCACACTTTTTGAGTGGCAAATTTGCCCCTAATTTTTATTTGAATGTAAAATATGACTCTTAAAGAAAATAAATTGCAAATACGATTTTCACACTTTTTGAGTGGCAAATTCGCCCCTAATTTGTATTTCTAAGTGAAATATGACTCTTAAGGAAAATAAATTGCAAATACGATATTCACACTTTTTGAGTGGCAAATTCGCCCCTAATTTGTATCTCTAAGTGAAATATGACTCTTAAGGAAAATAAATTGCAAATACGATATTCACACTTTTTGAGTGGCAAATTCGCCCCTGTATTTGGATGTGAAATATGACTCTTAAGGAAAATAAATTGTAAATACGATATTCACACTTTTTGAGTGGCAAATTCGCCCCTAATTTGTATCTCTAAGTGAAATATGACTCTTAAGGGAAATAAGTTGCAAATACGATATTCACACTTTTTGAGTGGCAAATTTGCCCCTAATTTGTATTTGGATGTAAAATATGCCTCTAAAAGAAAATAAATTGCAAATACGATTTTCACACTTTTTGAGTGGCAAATTTGCCCCTAATTTTTATTTGAATGTAAAATATGACTCTTAAAGAAAATAAATTGCAAATACGATATTCACACTTTTTGAGTGGCAAATTCGCCCCTAATTTGTATCTCTAAGTGAAATATGACTCTTAAGGAAAATAAGTTGCAAATACGATATTCACACTTTTTGAGTGGCAAATTTGCTCCTAATTTGTATTTGGATGTGAAATATGACTCTTAAGGAAAATAAATTGCAAATACGATTTTCACACTTTTTGAGTGGCAAATTCGCCCCCCTAATTTGTATTTGGATGTGAAATATGACTCTTAAGGAAAATAAATTGCAAATACCATTTTCACACTTTTTGAGTGGCAAATTCGCCCCTAATTTGTATTTGGATGTGAAATATGACTCTTAAGAAAAATAAATTGTAAATACGATATTCAAACTTTTTGAGTGGCAAATTTACCCCTAATTTGTATTTCAAAGTGAAATATGACTTTTAAGGAAAATAATTTGCAAATACGATATTCACACTTTTTGAGCGGCAAATTCGTCCCTAATTTGTATTTGGATGTGAAATATGACTCTTAAGAAAAATAAATTGCAAATACGATTTTCACACTTTTTGAGTTTCAAATTCGCCCCTAATTTGTATTTGGATTTGAAATATGACTCTTAAGGAAAATAAATTGCAAATACGATTTTCACACTTTTTGAGTGGCATTTGTATTTGGATGTGAAATATGACTCTTAAGGAAAATAAATTGCAAATACCATTTTCACACTTTTTGAGTGGCAAATTCGCCCTTAATTTGTATTTGGATGTGAAATATGACTCTTAAGAAAAATAAATTGCAAATACGATTTTCACACTTTTTGAGTGGCAAATTCGTCCCTAATTTGTATTTTGATGTGAAATATGACTCTTAAGGAAAATAAATTGCAAATACCATTTTCACACTTTTTGAGTGGCAAATTAGCCCCTAATTTGTATTTGGATGTGAAATATGACTCTTAAAAAAAATAAATTGCAAATACGATTTTCACACTTTTTGAGTGGCAAATTTACCTCTAATTTGTATTTGGATGTGAAATATTACTCTTAAGGAAAATAAATTGAAAATACGATTTTCACACTTTTTGAATGGCAAATTCGCCCCTAATTTGTATTTGGATGTGAAATATGACTTTTAAGGAAAATAAATTGCAAATACGATTTTCACACTTTTTGAGTGGCAAATTCGCCCCTAATTTGTATTTGGATGTGAAATATAACTCTTAAGGAAAATAAATTGCAAATACCATTTTCACACTTTTTGAGTGGCAATTTCGCCCCTAATTTGTATTTGGATGTGAAATATGACTTTTAATAAAAATAAATTGCAAATACGATTTTCACACTTTTTGAGTGGCAAATTTCCCCCTAATTTGTATTTTGATGTGAAATATGACTCTTAAGAAAAATAAATTGCAAATACGATTTTCACACTTTCTGAGTGGCAAATTTACCCCTAATTTGTATTTGGATGTGAAATATGACTCTTAAGGAAAATAAATTTCAAATACGATATTCACACTTTTTGAGTGGCAAATTTGCTCCTAATTTGTATTTGGATGTGAAATATGACTCTTAAGGGAATAAATTGCAAATATGATATTCACACTTTTTGAGTTGCAAATTCGCCCCTAATTTGTATTTGGATGTGAAATATGACTCTTAAGGAAATAAAATGCAAATAACATTTTCACACTTTTTGAGTGGCAAATTTGCCCCTAAATTGTATTTCAAAGTGAAATATGACTCTTAAGGAAAATAAGTTGCATATACGATATTCACACTTTTTGGGTGGCAAATTCGCCCTAATTTGTATTTGGATGTGAAATATGACTCTTAAGAAAAATAAATTGCAAATACGATTTTCACACTTTTTGAGTGGCAAATTTACCCCTAATTTGTATTTCGATGTGAAATATGACACTTAAGTAAAATAAATTTCAAATACGATATTCACACTTTTTGAATGGCAAATTTGCCCCTAATTTGTATTTGGATGTGAAATATGATTCTTAAAGAAAATAAATTGCAAATACGATATTCACAATTTTTGAGTGGCAAATTCGTCCCTAATTTGTATCTCTAAGTGAAATATGACACTTAAGGAAAATAAATTGCAAATACGATATTCACACTTTTTGAGTGGCAAATTCGCCCCTAATTTGTATTTGGATGTGAAATATGACTCTTAAGGAAAATAAACTGCAAATACGATATTCACACTTTTTGAGTGGCAAATTCACCCCTAATTTGTATCTCTAAGTGAAATATGACTCTTAAGGAAAATAAGTTGCAAATACGATATTCACACTTTTTGAGTGGCAAATTTGCCCCTTATTTGTATTTGGATGTAAAATATGCCTCTTAAAGAAAATAAATTGCAAATACGATATTCACACTTTTTGAGTGGTAAATTTGCCCCTAATTTTTATTTGGATGTAAAATATGACTCTTAAAGAAAATAAATTGCAAATACGATATTCACACTTTTTGAGTGGCAAATTTGCCCCTAATTTGTATTTGGATGTGAAATATGACTCTTAATGAAATATAAATTGCAAATACGATATTCACACTTTTTGAGTGGCAAATTCGCCCCTAATTTGTATTTGGATGTGAAATATGACTCTTAAGAAAAATAAATTGCAAATACGATTTTCACACTTTTTGAGTGGCAAATTTACCCATAATTTTTATTTGGATGTGAAATATGACTCTTAAGGAAAATAAATTTCAGATACGATATTCACACTTTTTGAGTGGCAAATTTGCCCCTAATTTGTATTTGGATGTGAAATATGACACTTAAAGAAAATAAATTGCAAATACGATATTCACACTTTTTGAGTGGCAAATTCGCCCCTAATTTGTATTTGGATGTGAAATATGACTCTTAAGGAAAATAATGTGCAAATACCATTTTCACACTTTTTGAGTGGCAAATTCGCCCCTAATTTGTATCTCTAAGTGAAATATGATTCTTAAGGAAAATAAGTTGCAAATACGATTTTCACACTTTTTGAGTGGCAAAGTTGCCCCTAATTTGTATTTGGATGTAAAATATGACTCTTAAAGAAAATAAATTGTAAATACGATATTCACACTTTTTGAGTGGCAAATTTGCCCTTAATTTGTATTTGGATGTGAAATATAACTCTTAATGAAAATAAATTGCAAATACGATATTCACACTTTTTGAGTGGCAAATTCGCCCTAATTCGTTTTTGGATGTGAAATATGACTCTTAAGGAAAATAAATTGCAAATACGATATTCACACTTTTTGAGTCGCAAATTTGCCCCTAATTTGTATTTCGAAGTGAAATATGACATATAAGGAAAATAAATTTCAAATACGATATTCACACTTTTTGAGTGGCAAATTTGCCCCTAATTTGTATTTGGATGTGAAATATGACGTTTAAAGAAAATAAATTGCAAATACGATATTCACACTTTTTGAGTGGCAAATTCGACCCTAATTTGTATCTCTAAGTGAAATATGACTCTTAAGGAAAATAAATTGCAAATACGATATTCACACTTTTTGAGTGACAAATTCGCCCTAATTTGTATTTAGATGTGAAATATGACTCTTAAGGAAAATAAATTGCAAATACGAGATTCACACTTTTTGAGTGGCAAATTCGCCCCTAATTTGTATCTCTAAGTGAAATATGACTCTTAAGGAAAATAAGTTGCAAATACGATATTCACACTTTTTGAGTGGCAAATTTGCTCCTAATTTATATTTGGATGTGAAATATGACTCTTAAGGAAATAAATTGCAAATACCATTTTCACACTTTTTGAGTGGCAAATTCGCCCCTAATTTGTATTTGGATGTGAAATATGACACTTAAGGAAAATAAGTTGCAAATACGATTTTCACACTTTTTGAGTGACAAATTTGCTCCTAATTTGTATTTGGATGTGAAATATGACTCTTAAGGAAATAAATTGCAAATACCATTTTCACACTTTTTGAGTGGCAAATTCGCCCCTAATTTGTATTTGGATGTGAAATATGACACTTAAGGAAAATAAGTTGCAAATACGATTTTCACACTTTTTGAGTGACAAATTTGCTCCTAATTTGTATTTGGATGTGAAATATGACTCTTAAGGAAAATAAACTGCAAATACGATATTCACACTTTTTGAGTGGCAAATTCGCCCCTAATTTGTATCTCTAAGTGAAATATGACTCTTAAGGAAAATAAGTTGCAAATACGATATTCACACTTTTTGAGTGGCAAATTTGCCCCTTATTTGTATTTGGATGTAAAATATGCCTCTTAAATAAAATAAATTGCAAATACGATATTCACACTTTTTGAGTGGTAAATTTGCCCCTAATTTTTATTTGGATGTAAAATATGACTCTTAAAGAAAATAAATTGCAAATACGATATTCACACTTTTTGAGTGGCAAATTTGCCCCTAATTTGTATTTGGATGTGAAATATGACTCTTAATGAAATATAAATTGCAAATACGATATTCACACTTTTTGAGTGGCAAATTCGCCCATAATTTGTATTTGGATGTGAAATATGACTCTTAAGAAAAATAAATTGCAAATACGATTTTCACACTTTTTGAGTGGCAAATTTACCCATAATTTTTATTTGGATGTGAAATATGACTCTTAAGGAAAATAAATTTCAGATACGATATTCACACTTTTTGAGTGGCAAATTTGCCCCTAATTTGTATTTGGATGTGAAATATGACACTTAAAGAAAATAAATTGCAAATACGATATTCACACTTTTTGAGTGGCAAATTCGCCCCTAATTTGTATTTGGATGTGAAATATGACTCTTAAGGAAAATAATGTGCAAATACCATTTTCACACTTTTTGAGTGGCAAATTCGCCCCTAATTTGTATCTCTAAGTGAAATATGATTCTTAAGGAAAATAAGTTGCAAATACGATTTTCACACTTTTTGAGTGGCAAAGTTGCCCCTAATTTGTATTTGGATGTAAAATATGACTCTTAAAGAAAATAAATTGTAAATACGATATTCACACTTTTTGAGTGGCAAATTTGCCCTTAATTTGTATTTGGATGTGAAATATAACTCTTAATGAAAATAAATTGCAAATACGATATTCACACTTTTTGAGTGGCAAATTCGCCCTAATTCGTTTTTGGATGTGAAATATGACTCTTAAGGAAAATAAATTGCAAATACGATATTCACACTTTTTGAGTCGCAAATTTGCCCCTAATTTGTATTTCGAAGTGAAATATGACATATAAGGAAAATAAATTTCAAATACGATATTCACACTTTTTGAGTGGCAAATTTGCCCCTAATTTGTATTTGGATGTGAAATATGACGTTTAAAGAAAATAAATTGCAAATACGATATTCACACTTTTTGAGCGGCAAATTCGACCCTAATTTGTATCTCTAAGTGAAATATGACTCTTAAGGAAAATAAATTGCAAATACGATATTCACACTTTTTGAGTGACAAATTCGCCCTAATTTGTATTTAGATGTGAAATATGACTCTTAAGGAAAATAAATTGCAAATACGAGATTCACACTTTTTGAGTGGCAAATTCACCCCTAATTTGTATCTCTAAGTGAAATATGACTCTTAAGGAAAATAAGTTGCAAATACGATATTCACACTTTTTGAGTGGCAAATTTGCTCCTAATTTATATTTGGATGTGAAATATGACTCTTAAGGAAATAAATTGCAAATACCATTTTCACACTTTTTGAGTGGCAAATTCGCCCCTAATTTGTATTTGGATGTGAAATATGACACTTAAGGAAAATAAGTTGCAAATACGATTTTCACACTTTTTGAGTGACAAATTTGCTCCTAATTTGTATTTGGATGTGAAATATGACTCTTAAGGAAATAAATTGCAAATACCATTTTCACACTTTTTGAGTGGCAAATTCGCCCCTAATTTGTATTTGGATGTGAAATATGACTCTTAAGGAAAATAAATTTCAAATACGATATTCACACTTTTTGAGTGACAAATTTGCCCATAATTTGTATTTGGATGTGAATTATGAATCTTAAAGAAAATAAATTGAAAATACGATATTCACACTTTTTGAGTGGCAAATTTGCCCCTAATTTGTATTTGGATGTGAAATATGACACTTAAAGAAAATAAATTGCAAATACGATATTCACACTTTTTGAGTGACAAATTCGCCCCTAATTTGTATTTGGATGTGAAATATGACTCTTAAGGAAAATAATGTGCAAATACGATATTCACACTTTTTGAGTGGCAAATTCGCCCCTAATTTGTATCTCTAAGTGAAATATGACTCCTAAGGAAAATAAGTTGCAAATACGATATTCACACTTTTTGAGTGGCAAAGTTTCCCCTAATTTGTATTTGGATGTAAAATATTTCTCTTAAAGAAAATAAATTGCAAATACGATATTCACACTTTTTGAGTGGCAAATTTGCCCCTAATTTTTATTTGGATGTAAAATATGACTCTTAAAGAAAATAAATTGCAAATACGATATTCACACTTTTTAAGTGGCAAATTCGCCCTAATTCGTTTTTGGATGTGAAATATGACTCTTAAGGAAAATAAATTGCAAATACGATATTCACACTTTTTGAGTCGCAAATTTGCCCCTAATTTGTATTTCGAAGTGAAATATGACATATAAGGAAAATAAATTTCAAATACGATATTCACACTTTTTGAGTGGCAAATTTGCCCCTAATTTGTATTTGGATGTGAAATATGACGCTTAAAGAAAATAAATTGCAAATACGATATTCACACTTTTTGAGTGGCAAATTCGCCCCTAATTTGTATCTCTAAGTGAAATATGACTCTTAAGGAAAATAAATTGCAAATACGATATTCACACTTTTTGAGTGGCAAATTCGCCCTAATTTGTATTTAGATGTGAAATATGACTCTTAAGCAAAATAAATTGCAAATACGATATTCACACTTTTTGAGTGGCAAATTCGCCCTAATTTGTATTTAGATGTGAAATATGACTCTTAAGCAAAATAAATTGCAAATACGATTTTCACACTTTTTGAGTGGCAAATTTGCTCCTAATTTGTATTTGGATGTGAAATATGACTCTTAAGGAAATTAATTGCAAATACCATTTTCACACTTTTTGAGTGGCAAATTCGCCCATAATTTGTATTTGGATGTGAAATATGATTCTTAAGGAAAATAAGTTGCAAATACGATTTTCACACTTTTTGAGTGGCAAATTTGCTCCTAATTTGTATTTGGATGTGAAATATGACTCTTAAGTAAAATAAGTTGCAAATACGATTTTCACACTTTTTGAGTGGCAAATTTGCTTTTATTTTGTATTTTTATGTGAAATATGACTCTTAAGGAAAATAAATTGCAAATACCATTTTCACACTTTTTGAGTGGCAAATTTGCCCCTAGTTTGTATTTCGAAGTGAAATATGATTCTTAAGGAAAATAAGTTGCAAATACGATATTCACACTTTTTGAGTGGCAAATTCGCCCCTAATTTGTATTTGGATGTGAAATATGACTCTTAAGAAAAATAAATTGCAAATACGATTTTCACACTTTTTGAGTGGCAAATTTACCCCTAATTTGTATTTGGATGTGAAATATGACTCTTAAGGAAAATAAATTTTAAATACGATATTCACACTTTTTGAGTGGCAAATTTGCCCCTAATTTGTATTTGGATGTGAAATATGACACTTAAAAGAAAATAAATTGCAAATACGATATTCACACTTTTTGAGTGGCAAATTCGCCCCTAATTTGTATTTGGATGTGAAATATGATTCTTAAGGAAAATAATGTGCAAATACGATATTCACACTTTTTGAGTGGCAAATTCGCCCCTAATTTGTATCTCTAAGTGAAATATGACTCTTAAGGAAAATAAGTTGCAAATACGATATTCACACTTTTTGAGTGGCAAAGTTGCCCCTAATTTGTATTTGGATGTAAAATATGCCTCTTAAAGAAAATAAATTGCAAATACGATATTCACACTTTTTGAGTGACAAATTTGCCCCTAATTTTTATTTGGATGTAAAATATGACTCTTAAAGAAATAAATTGCAAATACGATATTCACACTTTTTGAGTGGCAAATTCGCCCTAATTCGTTTTTGGATGTGAAATATGACTCTTAAGGAAAATAAATTGCAAATACGATATTCACACTTTTTGAGTCGCAAATTTGCCCCTAATTTGTATTTCGAAGTGAAATATGACATATAAGGAAAATAAATTTCAAATACGATATTCACACTTTTTGAGTGGCAAATTTGCCCCTAATTTGTATTTGGATGTGAAATATGACGCTTAAATAAAATAAATTGCAAATACGATATTCACACTTTTTGAGTGGCAAATTCGCCCTAATTTGTATTTTGATGTGAAATATGACTATTAAGGAAAATAAATTGCAAATACGAGATTCGCACTTTTTGAGTGGCAAATTCGCCCCTAATTTGTATCTCTAAGTGAAATATGACTCTTAAGGAAAATAAATTGCAAATAAGATTTTCACACTTTTTGAATGGCAAATTCGCCCTAATTTGTATTTTGATGTGAAATATGACTATTAAGGAAAATTAATTGCAAATACGAGATTCGCACTTTTTGAGTGGCAAATTCGCCCCTAATTTGTATCTCTAAGTGAAATATGACTCTTAAGGAAAATAAGTTGCAAATACGATATTCACACTTTTTGAGTGGCAAATTTGCTCCTAATTTGTATTTGGATGTGAAATATGACTCTTAAGGAAATAAATTGCAAATACCATTTTCACACTTTTTGAGTGGCAAATTCGCCCCTAATTTGTATTTGGATGTGAAATATGACTCTTAAGGAAAATAAGTTGCAAATACGATATTCACACTTTTTGAGTGACAAATTTGCCCATTATTTGTATTTGGATGTAAAATATGCCTCTTAAAGAAAATAAATTGCAAATACGATATTCACACTTTTTGAGTGGTAAATTTGCCCCTAAATTTTATTTGGATGTAAAATATGACTCTTAAAGAAAATAAATTGCAAATACGATATTCACACTTTTTGAGTGGCAAATTTGCCCCTAATTTGTATTTGGATGTGAAATATGACACTTAAAGAAAATAAATTGCAAATACGATATTCACACTTTTTGAGTGACAAATTCGCCCCAAATTTGTATTTGGATGTGAAATATGACTCTTAAGGAAAATAATGTGCAAATACGATATTCACACTTTTTGAGTGGCAAATTCGCCCCTTATTTGTATCTCTAAGTGAAATATGACTCTTAAGGAAAATAAGTTGCAAATACGATATTCACACTATTTGAGTGGCAAAGTTTCCCCTAATTTGTATTTGGATGTAAAATATTCCTCTTAAAGAAAATAAATTGCAAATACGATATTCACACTTTTTGAGTGGCAAATTTGCCCCTAATTTTTATTTGGATGTAAAATATGACTCTTAAAGAAAATAAATTGCAAATACGATATTCACACTTTTTAAGTGGCAAATTCGCCCTAATTCGTTTTTGGATGTGAAATATGACTCTTAAGGAAAATAAATTGCAAATACGATATTCACACTTTTTGAGTCGCAAATTTGCCCCTAATTTGTATTTCGAAGTGAAATATGACATATAAGGAAAATAAATTGTAAATACGATATTCACACTTTTTGAGTGGCAAATTTGCCCCTAATTTGTATTTGGATGTGAAATATGACGCTTAAAGAAAATAAATTGCAAATACGATATTCACACTTTTTGAGTGGCAAATTCGCCCCTAATTTGTATCTCTAAGTGAAATATGACTCTTAAGGAAAATAAATTGCAAATACGATATTCACACTTTTTGAGTGGCAAATTTGCCCTAATTTGTATTTAGATGTGAAATATGACTCTTAAGGAAAATAAATTGCAAATACGAGATTCACAATTTTTGAGTGGCAAATTCGCCCCTAATTTGTATCTCTAAGTGAAATATGACTCTTAAGGAAAATAAGTTGCAAATACGATATTCACACTTTTTGAGTGGCAAATTTGCTCCTAATTTGTATTTGGATGTGAAATATGACTCTTAAAGAAATAAATTGCAAATACCATTTTCACACTTTTTGAGTGGCAAATTCGCCCATAATTTGTATTTGGATGTGAAATATGATTTTTAAGGAAAATAAGTTGCAAATACGATTTTCACACTTTTTGAGTGGCAAATTTGCTCCTAATTTGTATTTGGATGTGAAATATGACTCTTAAGTAAAATAAGTTGCAAATACGATTTTCACACTTTTTGAGTGGCAAATTAGCTTTTATTTTGTATTTGGATGTGAAATATGACTCTTAAGGAAAATAAATTGCAAATACCATTTTCACACTTTTTGAGTGGCAAATTTGCCCCTAATTTGTATTTCGAAGTGAAATATGATTCTTAAGGAAAATAAGTTGCAAATACGATATTCACACTTTTTGAGTGGCAAATTCGCCCCTAATTTGTATTTGGATGTGAAATATGACTCTTAAGAAAAATAAATTGCAAATACGATTTTCACACTTTTTGAGTGGCAAATTTACCCCTAATTTGTATTTGGATGTGAAATATGACTCTTAAGGAAAATAAATTTTAAATACGATATTCACACTTTTTGAGTGGCAAATTTGCCCCTAATTTGTATTTGGATGTGAAATATGACACTTAAAAGAAAATAAATTGCAAATACGATATTCACACTTTTTGAGTGGCAAATTCGCCCCTAATTTGTATTTGGATGTGAAATATGATTCTTAAGGAAAATAATGTACAAATACGATATTCACACTTTTTGAGTGGCAAATTCGCCCCTAATTTGTATCTCTAAGTGAAATATGACTCTTAAGGAAAATAAGTTGCAAATACGATATTCACACTTTTTGAGTGGCAAAGTTGCCCCTAATTTGTATTTGGATGTAAAATATGCCTCTTAAAGAAAATAAATTGCAAATACGATATTCACACTTTTTGAGTGACAAATTTGCCCCTAATTTTTATTTGGATATAAAATATGACTCTTAAAGAAATAAATTGCAAATACGATATTCACACTTTTTGAGTGGCAAATTCGCCCTAATTCGTTTTTGGATGTGAAATATGACTCTTAAGGAAAATAAATTGCAAATACGATATTCACACTTTTTGAGTCGCAAATTTGCCCCTAATTTGTATTTCGAAGTGAAATATGACATATAAGGAAAATAAATTTCAAATACGATATTCACACTTTTTGAGTGGCAAATTTGCCCATAATTTGTATTTGGATGTGAAATATGACGCTTAAATAAAATAAATTGCAAATACGATATTCACACTTTTTGAGTGGCAAATTCGCCATAATTTGTATTTTGATGTGAAATATGACTATTAAGGAAAATAAATTGCAAATACGAGATTCGCACTTTTTGAGTGGCAAATTCGCCCCTAATTTGTATCTCTAAGTGAAATATGACTCTTAAGGAAAATAAATTGCAAATAAGATTTTCACACTTTTTGAATGGCAAATTCGCCCTAATTTGTATTTTGATGTGAAATATGACTATTAAGGAAAATAAATTGCAAATACTAGATTCGCACTTTTTGAGTGGCAAATTCGCCCCTAATTTGTATCTCTAAGTGAAATATGACTCTTAAGGAAAATAAGTTGCAAATACGATATTCACACTTTTTGAGTGGCAAATTTGCTCCTAATTTGTATTTGGATGTGAAATATGACTCTTAAGGAAATAAATTGCAAATACCATTTTCACACTTTTTGAGTGGCAAATTCGCCCCTAATTTGTATTTGGATGTGAAATATGACTCTTAAGGAAAATAAGTTGCAAATACGATATTCACACTTTTTGAGTGACAAATTTGCCCATTATTTGTATTTGGATGTAAAATATGCCTCTTAAAGAAAATAAATTGCAAATACGATATTCACACTTTTTGAGTGGTAAATTTGCCCCTAAATTTTATTTGGATGTAAAATATGACTCTTAAAGAAAATAAATTGCAAATACGATATTCACACTTTTTGAGTGGCAAATTCGCCCCTAATTTGTATTTGGATGTGAAATATGACTCTTAAGAAAAATAAATTGCAAATACAATATTCACACTTTTTGAGTGGCAAATTCGCCCTTAATTTGTATTTGGATGTGAAATATGACTCTTAAGAAAAATAAATTGCAAATACGATTTTCACACTTTTTGAGTGACAAATTTACCCCTAATTTTTATTTGGATGTGAAATATGACTCTTAAGGAAAATAAATTTCAGATACGATATTCACACTTTTTAAGTGGCAAATTTGCCCCTAATTTGTATTTGGATGTGAAATATGACACTTAAAGAAAATAAATTGCAAATACGATTTTCACACTTTTTGAGTGGCAAATTCGCCCATAATTTGTATTTCTAAGTGAAATATGACTTTTAAGGAAAATAAATTGCAAATACGATATTCACACTTTTTGAGTGGCAAATTCGCCCCTAATTTGTATCTCTAAGTGAAATATGACTCTTAAGGAAAATAAGTTGCAAATACGATATTCACACTTTTTGAGTGGCAAATTTGCCCCGAATTTGTATTTGGATGTAAAATATGCCTCTTAAAGAAAATAAATTGCAAATACGATATTCACACTTTTTGAGTTGCAAATTTGCCCCTAATTTTTATTTGAATGTAAAATATGACTCTTAAAGAAAATAAATTGCAAATACGATATTCACACTTTTTGTGTGGCAAATTCGCCCTAATTTGTTTTTGGATGTGAAATATGACTCTTAAGGAAAATAAATTGCAAATACGATATTCACACTTTTTGAGTGGCAAATTTGCCCATAATTTGTATTTTGGATGTAAAATATGCCTCTTAAAGAAAATAAATTGCAAATACGATATTCACACTTTTTGAGTTGCAAATTTGCCCCTAATTTTTATTTGGATGTAAAATATGACTCTTAAAGAAAATAAATTGCAAATACGATATTCACACTTTTTGAGTGGCAAATTCGCCCCTAATTTGTATTTGGATGTGAAATATGACTCTTAAGGAAAATAAGTTGCAAATACGATATTCACACTTTTTGAGTGACAAATTTGCCCATTATTTGTATTTGGATGTAAAATATGCCTTTTAAAGAAAATAAATTGCAAATACAATATTCACACTTTTTGAGTGGTAAATTTGCCCCTAATTTTTATTTGGATGTAAAATATGACTCTTAAAGAAAATAAATTGCAAATACGATATTCACACTTTTTGAGTGGCAAATTCGCCCCTAATTTGTATTTGGATGTGAAATATGACTATTAAGAAAAATAAATTGCAAATACAATATTCACACTTTTTGAGTGGCAAATTCGCCCCTAATTTGTATTTGGATGTGAAATATGACTCTTAAGAAAAATAAATTGCAAATAAGATTTTCACACTTTTTGAGTGACAAATTTACCCCTAATTTTTATTTGGATGTGAAATATGACTCTTAAGGAAAATAAATTTCAGATACGATATTCACACTTTTTTAGTGGCAAATTTGCCCCTAATTTGTATTTGGATGTGAAATATGACACTTAAAGAAAATAAATTGCAAATACGATTTTCACACTTTTTGAGTGGCAAATTCGCCCCTAATTTGTATTTCTAAGTGAAATATGACTTTTAAGGAAAATAAATTGCAAATACGATATTCACACTTTTTGAGTGGCAAATTCGCCCCTAATTTGTATATCTAAGAGAAATATGACTCTTAAGGAAAATAAATTGCAAATACGATATTCACACTTTTTGAGTGGCAAATTCGCCTCTAATTTGTATTTGGATGTGAAATATGACTCTTAAGGAAAATAAATTGTAAATACGATATTCACACTTTTTGAGTGGCAAATTCGCCCCTAATTTGTATCTCTAAGTGAAATATGACTCTTAAGGAAAATAAGTTGCAAATACGATATTCACACTTTTTAAGTGGCAAATTTGCCCCTAATTTGTATTTGGATGTAAAATATGCCTCTTAAAGAAAATAAGTTGCAAATACGATATTCACACTTTTTGAGTGGCAAATTTGCCCCTAATTTTTATTTGAATGTAAAATATGACTCTTAAAGAAAATAAATTGCAAATACGATATTCATACTTTTTGTGTGGCAAATTCGCCCCTAATTTGTTTTTGGATGTGAAATATGACTCTTAAGGAAAATAAATTGCAAATACGATATTCACACTTTTTGAGTGGCAAATTTGCCCACAATTTGTATTTTGGATGTAAAATATGCCTCTTAAAGAAAATAAATTGCAAATACGATATTCACACTTTTTGAGTTGCAAATTTGCCCCTAATTTTTATTTGGATGTAAAATATGACTCTTAAAGAAAATAAATTGCAAATACGATATTCACACTTTTTGAGTGGCAAATTTGCCCCTAATTTGTATTTGGATGTGAAATATGACGATTAAATAAAATAAATTGCAAATACGATATTCACACTTTTTGAGTGGCAAATTCGCCCCTAATTTGTATCTAAGTGAAATATGACTCTTAAGGAAAATAAATTGCAAATAAGATTTTCACACTTTTTGAGTGGCAAATTCGCCCTAATTTGTATTTGGATGTGAAATATGACTATTAAGGAAAATAAATTGCAAATACGAGATTCGCACTTTTTGAGTGACAAATTCGCCCCTAATTTGTATCTCTAAGTGAAATATGACTCTTAAGGAAAATAAGTTGCAAATACGATATTCACACTTTTTGAGTTGCAAATTTGCTCCTAATTTGTATTTGGATGTGAAATATGACTCTTAAGGAAATAAATTGCAAATTCCATTTTCACACTTTTTGAGTGGCAAATTCGCCCCTAATTTGTATTTGGATGTGAAATATGACTCTTAAGGAAAATAAGTTGCAAATACGATATTCACACTTTTTGAGTGACAAATTTGCCCATTATTTGTATTTGGATGTAAAATATGCCTCTTAAAGAAAATAAATTGCAAATACGATATTCACACTTTTTGAGTGGTAAATTTGCCCCTAATTTTTATTTGGATGTAAAATATGACTCTTAAAGAAAATAAATTGCAAATACGATATTCACACTTTTTGAGTGGCAAATTCGCCCCTAATTTGTATTTGGATGTGAAATATGACTCTTAAGAAAAATAAATTGCAAATACAATATTCACACTTTTTGAGTGGCAAATTCACCCCTAATTTGTATTTGGATGTGAAATATGACTCTTAAGAAAAACAAATTGCAAATACGATTTTCACACTTTTTGAGTGACAAATTTACCCCTAATTTTTATTTGGATGTGAAATATGACTCTTAAGGAAAATAAATTTCAGATACGATATTCACACTTTTTAAGTGGCAAATTTGCCCCTAATTTGTATTTGGATGTGAAATATGACACTTAAAGAAAATAAATTGCAAATACGATTTTCACACTTTTTTAGTGGCAAATTCGCCCCTAATTTGTATTTCTAAGTGAAATATGACTTTTAAGGAAAATAAATTGCAAATACGATATTCACACTTTTTGAGTGGCAAATTCGCCCCTAATTTGTATCTCTAAGTGAAATATGACTCTTAAGGAAAATAAATTGCAAATACGATATTCACACTTTTTGAGTGGCAAATTCGCCCCTAATTTGTATTTGGATGTGAAATATGACTCTTAAGGAAAATAAATTGTAAATACGATATTCACACTTTTTGAGTGGCAAATTCGCCCCTAATTTGTATCTCTAAGTGAAATATGACTCTTAAGGAAAATAAGTTGCAAATACGATATTCACACTTTTTGAGTGGCAAATTTGCTCCTAATTTGTATTTGGATGTGAAATATGTCTTAAGGAAATAAATTGCAAATACCATTTTCACACTTTTTGAGTGGCAAATTCGCCCCTAATTTGTATTTGGATGTGAAATATGACTCTTAAGGAAAATAAGTTGCAAATACGATATTCACACTTTTTGAGTGACAAATTTGCCCATTATTTGTATTTGGATGTAAAATATGCCTCTTAAAGAAAATAAATTGCAAATACGATATTCACACTTTTTGAGTGGTAAATTTGCCCCTAAATTTTATTTGGATGTAAATATGACTCTTAAAGAAAATAAAATTGCAAATACGATATTCACACTTTTTGAGTGGCAAATTCGCCCCTAATTTGTATTTGGATGTGAAATATGACTCTTAAGAAAAATAAATTGCAAATACAATATTCACACTTTTTGAGTGGCAAATTCGCCCTTAATTTGTATTTGGATGTGAAATATGACTCTTAAGAAAAATAAATTGCAAATACGATTTTCACACTTTTTGAGTGACAAATTTACCCCTAATTTTTATTTGGATGTGAAATATGACTCTTAAGGAAAATAAATTTCAGATACGATATTCACACTTTTTAAGTGGCAAATTTGCCCCTAATTTGTATTTGGATGTGAAATATGACACTTAAAGAAAATAAATTGCAAATACGATTTTCACACTTTTTGAGTGGCAAATTCGCCCATAATTTGTATTTCTAAGTGAAATATGACTTTTAAGGAAAATAAATTGCAAATACGATATTCACACTTTTTGAGTGGCAAATTCGCCCCTAATTTGTATCTCTAAGTGAAATATGACTCTTAAGGAAATAAGTTGCAAATACGATATTCACACTTTTTGAGTGGCAAATTTGCCCCGAATTTGTATTTGGATGTAAAATATGCCTCTTAAAGAAAATAAATTGCAAATACGATATTCACACTTTTTGAGTTGCAAATTTGCCCCTAATTTTTATTTGAATGTAAAATATGACTCTTAAAGAAAATAAATTGCAAATACGATATTCACACTTTTTGTGTGGCAAATTCGCCCTAATTTGTTTTTGGATGTGAAATATGACTCTTAAGGAAAATAAATTGCAAATACGATATTCACACTTTTTGAGTGGCAAATTTGCCCATAATTTGTATTTTGGATGTAAAATATGCCTCTTAAAGAAAATAAATTGCAAATACGATATTCACACTTTTTGAGTTGCAAATTTGCCCCTAATTTTTATTTGGATGTAAAATATGACTCTTAAAGAAAATAAATTGCAAATACGATATTCACACTTTTTGAGTGGCAAATTCGCCCCTAATTTGTATTTGGATGTGAAATATGACTCTTAAGGAAAATAAGTTGCAAATACGATATTCACACTTTTTGAGTGACAAATTTGCCCATTATTTGTATTTGGATGTAAAATATGCCTTTTAAAGAAAATAAATTGCAAATACGATATTCACACTTTTTGAGTGGTAAATTTGCCCCTAATTTTTATTTGGATGTAAAATATGACTCTTAAAGAAAATAAATTGCAAATACGATATTCACACTTTTTGAGTGGCAAATTCGCCCCTAATTTGTATTTGGATGTGAAATATGACTATTAAGAAAAATAAATTGCAAATACAATATTCACACTTTTTGAGTGGCAAATTCGCCCCTAATTTGTATTTGGATGTGAAATATGACTCTTAAGAAAAATAAATTGCAAATACGATTTTCACACTTTTTGAGTGACAAATTTACCCCTAATTTTTATTTGGATGTGAATATGACTCTTAAGGAAAATAAATTTCAGATACGATATTCACACTTTTTAGTGGCAAATTTGCCCCTAATTTGTATTTGGATGTGAAATATGACACTTAAAGAAAATAAATTGCAAATACGATTTTCACACTTTTGAGTGGCAAATTCGCCCCTAATTTGTATTTCTAAGTGAAATATGACTTTTAAGGAAAATAAATTGCAAATACGATATCACACTTTTTGAGTGGCAAATTCGCCCTAATTTGTATATCTAAGAGAAATATGACTCTTAAGGAAAATAAATTGCAAATACGATATTCACACTTTTTGAGTGGCAAATTCGCCTCTAATTTGTATTTGGATGTGAAATATGACTCTTAAGGAAAATAAATTGTAAATACGATATTCACACTTTTTGAGTGGCAAATTCGCCCCTAATTTGTATCTCTAAGTGAAATATGACTCTTAAGGAAAATAAGTTGCAAATACGATATTCACACTTTTTAAGTGGCAAATTTGCCCCTAATTTGTATTTGGATGTAAAATATGCCTCTTAAAGAAATAAGTTGCAAATACGATATTCACACTTTTTGAGTGGCAAATTTGCCCCTAATTTTTATTTGAATGTAAAATATGACTCTTAAAGAAAATAAATTGCAAATACGATATTCATACTTTTTGTGTGGCAAATTCGCCCCTAATTTGTTTTTGGATGTGAAATATGACTCTTAAGGAAAATAAATTGCAAATACGATATTCACACTTTTTGAGTGGCAAATTTGCCCACAATTTGTATTTTGGATGTAAAATATGCCTCTTAAAGAAAATAAATTGCAAATACGATATTCACACTTTTTGAGTTGCAAATTTGCCCCTAATTTTTATTTGGATGTAAATATGACTCTTAAAGAAAATAAATTGCAAATACGATATTCACACTTTTTGAGTGGCAAATTTGCCCCTAATTTGTATTTGGATGTGAAATATGACGATTAAATAAAATAAATTGCAAATACGATATTCACACTTTTTGAGTGGCAAATTCGCCCCTAATTTGTATGTAAGTGAAATATGACTCTTAAGGAAAATAAATTGCAAATAAGATTTTCACACTTTTTGAGTGGCAAATTCGCCCTAATTTGTATTTGGATGTGAAATATGACTATTAAGGAAATAAATTGCAAATACGAGATTCGCACTTTTTGAGTGACAAATTCGCCCCTAATTTGTATCTCTAAGTGAAATATGACTCTTAAGGAAAATAAGTTGCAAATACGATATTCACACTTTTTGAGTTGCAAATTTGCTCCTAATTTGTATTTGGATGTGAAATATGACTCTTAAGGAAATAAATTGCAAATTCCATTTTCACACTTTTTGAGTGGCAAATTCGCCCCTAATTTGTATTTGGATGTGAAATATGACTCTTAAGGAAAATAAGTTGCAAATACGATATTCACACTTTTTGAGTGACAAATTTGCCCATTATTTGTATTTGGATGTAAAATATGCCTCTTAAAGAAAATAAATTGCAAATACGATATTCACACTTTTTGAGTGGTAAATTTGCCCCTAATTTTTATTTGGATGTAAAATATGACTCTTAAAGAAAATAAATTGCAAATACGATATTCACACTTTTTGAGTGGCAAATTCGCCCCTAATTTGTATTTGGATGTGAAATATGACTCTTAAGAAAAATAAATTGCAAATACAATATTCACACTTTTGAGTGGCAAATTCACCCCTAATTTGTATTTGGATGTGAAATATGACTCTTAAGAAAAACAAATTGCAAATACGATTTTCACACTTTTTGAGTGACAAATTTACCCCTAATTTTTATTTGGATGTGAAATATGACTCTTAAGGAAAATAAATTTCAGATACGATATTCACACTTTTTAAGTGGCAAATTTGCCCCTAATTTGTATTTGGATGTGAAATATGACACTTAAAGAAAATAAATTGCAAATACGATTTTCACACTTTTTGAGTGGCAAATTCGCCCCTAATTTGTATTTCTAAGTGAAATATGACTTTTAAGGAAAATAAATTGCAAATACGATATTCACACTTTTTGAGTGGCAAATTCGCCCCTAATTTGTATCTCTAAGTGAAATATGACTCTTAAGGAAAATAAATTGCAAATACGATATTCACACTTTTTGAGTGGCAAATTCGCCCCCTAATTTGTATTTGGATGTGAAATATGACTCTTAAGGAAAATAAATTGTAAATACGATATTCACACTTTTTGAGTGGCAAATTCGCCCCTAATTTGTATCTCTAAGTGAAATATGACTCTTAAGGAAAATAAGTTGCAAATACGATATTCACACTTTTTGAGTGGCAAATTTGCTCCTAATTTGTATTTGGATGTGAAATATGACTCTTAAGGAAATAAATTGCAAATACCATTTTCACACTTTTTGAGTGGCAAATTCGCCCCTAATTTGTATTTGGATGTGAAATATGACTCTTAAGGAAAATAAGTTGCAAATACGATATTCACACTTTTTGAGTGACAAATTTGCCCATTATTTGTATTTGGATGTAAAATATGCCTCTTAAAGAAAATAAATTGCAAATACGATATTCACACTTTTTGAGTGGTAAATTTGCCCCTAAATTTTATTTGGATGTAAAATATGACTCTTAAAGAAAATAAATTGCAAATACGATATTCACACTTTTTGAGTGGCAAATTCGCCCCTAATTTGTATTTGGATGTGAAATATGACTCTTAAGAAAAATAAATTGCAAATACAATATTCACACTTTTTGAGTGGCAAATTCGCCCTTAATTTGTATTTGGATGTGAAATATGACTCTTAAGAAAAATAAATTGCAAATACGATTTTCACACTTTTTGAGTGACAAATTTACCCCTAATTTTTATTTGGATGTGAAATATGACTCTTAAGGAAAATAAATTTCAGATACGATATTCACACTTTTTAAGTGGCAAATTTGCCCCTAATTTGTATTTGGATGTGAAATATGACACTTAAAGAAAATAAATTGCAAATACGATTTTCACACTTTTTGAGTGGCAAATTCGCCCATAATTTGTATTTCTAAGTGAAATATGACTTTTAAGGAAAATAAATTGCAAATACGATATTCACACTTTTTGAGTGGCAAATTCGCCCCTAATTTGTATCTCTAAGTGAAATATGACTCTTAAGGAAAATAAGTTGCAAATACGATATTCACACTTTTTGAGTGGCAAATTTGCCCCTAATTTGTATTTGGATGTAAAATATGCCTCTTAAAGAAAATAAATTGCAAATACGATATTCACACTTTTTGAGTTGCAAATTTGCCCCTAATTTTTATTTGAATGTAAAATATGACTCTTAAAGAAAATAAATTGCAAATACGATATTCACACTTTTTGTGTGGCAAATTCGCCCTAATTTGTTTTTGGATGTGAAATATGACTCTTAAGGAAAATAAATTGCAAATACGATATTCACACTTTTTGAGTGGCAAATTTGCCCATAATTTGTATTTTGGATGTAAAATATGCCTCTTAAAGAAAATAAATTGCAAATACGATATTCACACTTTTTGAGTTGCAAATTTGCCCCTAATTTTTATTTGGATGTAAAATATGACTCTTAAAGAAAATAAATTGCAAATACGATATTCACACTTTTTGAGTGGCAAATTCGCCCCTAATTTGTATTTGGATGTGAAATATGACTCTTAAGGAAAATAAGTTGCAAATACGATATTCACACTTTTTGAGTGACAAATTTGCCCATTATTTGTATTTGGATGTAAAATATGCCTTTTAAAGAAAATAAATTGCAAATACGATATTCACACTTTTTGAGTGGTAAATTTGCCCCTAATTTTTATTTGGATGTAAAATATGACTCTTAAAGAAAATAAATTGCAAATACGATATTCACACTTTTTGAGTGGCAAATTCGCCCCTAATTTGTATTTGGATGTGAAATATGACTATTAAGAAAAATAAATTGCAAATACAATATTCACACTTTTTGAGTGGCAAATTCGCCCCTAATTTGTATTTGGATGTGAAATATGACTCTTAAGAAAAATAAATTGCAAATACGATTTTCACACTTTTTGAGTGACAAATTTACCCCTAATTTTTATTTGGATGTGAAATATGACTCTTAAGGAAAATAAATTTCAGATACGATATTCACACTTTTTTAGTGGCAAATTTGCTCCTAATTTGTATTTGGATGTGAAATATGACACTTAAAGAAAATAAATTGCAAATACGATTTTCACACTTTTTGAGTGGCAAATTCGCCCCTAATTTGTATTTCTAAGTGAAATATGACTTTTAAGGAAAATAAATTGCAAATACGATATTCACACTTTTTGAGTGGCAAATTCGCCCCTAATTTGTATCTCTAAGAGAAATATGACTCTTAAGGAAAATAAATTGCAAATACGATATTCACACTTTTTGAGTGGCAAATTCGCCTCTAATTTGTATTTGGATGTGAAATATGACTCTTAAGGAAAATAAATTGTAAATACGATATTCACACTTTTTGAGTGGCAAATTCGCCCCTAATTTGTATCTCTAAGTGAAATATGACTCTTAAGGAAAATAAGTTGCAAATACGATATTCACACTTTTTAAGTGGCAAATTTGCCCCTAATTTGTATTTGGATGTAAAATATGCCTCTTAAAGAAAATAAGTTGCAAATACGATATTCACACTTTTTGAGTGGCAAATTTGCCCCTAATTTTTATTTGAATGTAAAATATGACTCTTAAATAAAATAAATTGCAAATACGATATTCATACTTTTTGTGTGGCAAATTCGCCCCTAATTTGTTTTTGGATGTGAAATATGACTCTTAAGGAAAATAAATTGCAAATACGATATTCACACTTTTTGAGTGGCAAATTTGCCCACAATTTGTATTTTGGATGTAAAATATGCCTCTTAAAGAAAATAAATTGCAAATACGATATTCACACTTTTTGAGTTGCAAATTTGCCCCTAATTTTTATTTGGATGTAAAATATGACTCTTAAAAAAATAAATTGCAAATACGATATTCACACTTTTTGAGTGGCAAATTTGCCCCTAATTTGTATTTGGATGTGAAATATGACGATTAAATAAAATAAATTGCAAATACGATATTCACACTTTTTGAGTGGCAAATTCGCCCCTAATTTGTATCTAAGTGAAATATGACTCTTAAGGAAAATAAATTGCAAATAAGATTTTCACACTTTTTGAGTGGCAAATTCGCCCTAATTTGTATTTGGATGTGAAATATGACTATTAAGGAAAATAAATTGCAAATACGAGATTCGCACTTTTTGAGTGACAAATTCGCCCCTAATTTGTATCTCTAAGTGAAATATGACTCTTAAGGAAAATAAGTTGCAAATACGATATTCACACTTTTTGAGTTGCAAATTTGCTCCTAATTTGTATTTGGATGTGAAATATGACTCTTAAGGAAATAAATTGCAAATTCCATTTTCACACTTTTTGAGTGGCAAATTCGCCCCTAATTTGTATTTGGATGTGAAATATGACTCTTAAGGAAAATAAGTTGCAAATACGATATTCACACTTTTTGAGTGACAAATTTGCCCATTATTTGTATTTGGATGTAAAATATGCCTCTTAAAGAAAATAAATTGCAAATACGATATTCACACTTTTTGAGTGGTAAATTTGCCCCTAATTTTTATTTGGATGTAAAATATGACTCTTAAAGAAAATAAATTGCAAATACGATATTCACACTTTTTGAGTGGCAAATTCGCCCCTAATTTGTATTTGGATGTGAAATATGACTCTTAAGAAAAATAAATTGCAAATACAATATTCACACTTTTTGAGTGGCAAATTCACCCCTAATTTGTATTTGGATGTGAAATATGACTCTTAAGAAAAACAAATTGCAAATACGATTTTCACACTTTTTGAGTGACAAATTTACCCCTAATTTTTATTTGGATGTGAAATATGACTCTTAAGGAAAATAAATTTCAGATACGATATTCACACTTTTTAAGTGGCAAATTTGCCCCTAATTTGTATTTGGATGTGAAATATGACACTTAAAGAAAATAAATTGCAAATACGATTTTCACACTTTTTGAGTGGCAAATTCGCCCCTAATTTGTATTTCTAAGTGAAATATGACTTTTAAGGAAAATAAATTGCAAATACGATATTCACACTTTTTGAGTGGCAAATTCGCCCCTAATTTGTATCTCTAAGTGAAATATGACTCTTAAGGAAAATAAATTGCAAATACGATATTCACACTTTTTGAGTGGCAAATTCGCCCCTAATTTGTATTTGGATGTGAAATATGACTCTTAAGGAAAATAAATTGTAAATACGATATTCACACTTTTTGAGTGGCAAATTCGCCCCTAATTTGTATCTCTAAGTGAAATATGACTCTTAAGGAAAATAAGTTGCAAATACGATATTCACACTTTTTGAGTGGCAAATTTGCCCCTAATTTGTATTTGGATGTAAAATATGCCTCTTAAAGAAAATAAATTGCAAATACGATATTCACACTTTTTGAGTGGCAAATTTGCCCCTAATTTTTATTTGAATGTAAAATATGACTCTTAAAGAAAATAAATTGCAAATACGATATTCACACTTTTTGTGTGGCAAATTCGCCCTAATTTGTTTTTGGATGTGAAATATGACCTTTAAGGAAAATAAATTGCAAATACGATATTCACACTTTTTGAGTGGCAAATTTGCCCATAATTTGTATTTTGGATGTAAAATATGCCTCTTAAAGAAAATAAATTGCAAATACGATATTCACACTTTTTGAGTTGCAAATTTGCCCCTAATTTTTATTTGGATGTAAAATATGAATCTTAAAGAAAATAAATTGCAAATACGATATTCACACTTTTTGAGTGGCAAATTCGCCCCTAATTTGTATTTGGATGTAAAATATGACTCTTAAGGAAAATAAGTTGCAAATACGATATTCACACTTTTTGAGTAACAAATTTGCCCATTATTTGTATTTGGATGTAAAATATGCCTCTTAAAGAAAATAAATTGCAAATACGATATTCACACTTTTTGAGTGGTAAATTTGCCCCTAATTTTTATTTGGATGTAAAATATGAATCTTAAAGAAAATAAATTGCAAATACGATATTCACACTTTTTGAGTGGTAAATTCGCCCCTAATTTGTATTTGGATGTGAAATATGACTCTTAAGGAAAATAAGTTGCAAATACGATATTCACACTTTTTGAGTGACAAATTTGCCCATTATTTGTATTTGGATGTAAAATATGCCTCTTAAAGAAAATAAATTGCAAATACGATATTCACACTTTTTGAGTGGTAAATTTGCCCCTAAATTTTATTTGGATGTAAAATATTACTCTTAAAGAAAATAAATTGCAAATACGATATTCACACTTTTTGAGTGGCAAATTCGCCCCTAATTTGTATTTGGATGTGAAATATGACTCTTAAGAAAAATAAATTACAAATACAATATTCACACTTTTTGAGTGGCAAATTCGCCCCTAATTTGTATTTGGATGTGAAATATGACTCTTAAGAAAAACAAATTGCAAATACGATTTTCACACTTTTTGAGTGACAAATTTACCCCTAATTTTTATTTGGATGTGAAATATGACTCTTAAGGAAAATAAATTTCAGATACGATATTCACACTTTTTAAGTGGCAAATTTGCCCTTAATTTGTATTTGGATGTGAAATATGACACTTAAAGAAAATAAATTGCAAATACGATTTTCACACTTTTTGAGTGGCAAATTCGCCCCTAATTTGTATTTCTAAGTGAAATTTGACTTTTAAGGAAAATAAATTGCAAATACGATATTCACACTTTTTAAGTGGCAAATTCGCCCCTAATTTGTATCTCTAAGTGAAATATGACTCTTAAGGAAAATAAATTGCAAATACGATATTCACACTTTTTGAGTGGCAAATTCGCCCCTAATTTGTATTTGGATGTGAAATATGACTCTTAAGGAAAATAAATTGTAAATACGATATTCACACTTTTTGAGTGGCAAATTCGCCCCTAATTTGTATCTCTAAGTGAAATATGACTCTTAAGGAAAATAAGTTGCAAATACGATATTCACACTTTTTGAGTGGCAAATTTGCCCCTAATTTGTATTTGGATGTAAAATATGCCTCTTAAAGAAAATAAATTGCAAATACGATATTCACACTTTTTGAGTGGCAAATTTGCCCCTAATTTTTATTTGAATGTAAAATATGACTCTTAAAGAAAATAAATTGCAAATACGATATTCACACTTTTTGTGTGGCAAATTCGCCCTAATTTGTTTTTGGATGTGAAATATGACCTTTAAGGAAAATAAATTGCAAATACGATATTCACACTTTTTGAGTGGCAAATTTGCCCATAATTTGTATTTTGGATGTAAAATATGCCTCTTAAAGAAAATAAATTGCAAATACGATATTCACACTTTTTGAGTTGCAAATTTGCCCCTAATTTTTATTTGGATGTAAAATATGAATCTTAAAGAAAATAAATTGCAAATACGATATTCACACTTTTTGAGTGGCAAATTCGCCCCTAATTTGTATTTGGATGTAAAATATGACTCTTAAGGAAAATAAGTTGCAAATACGATATTCACACTTTTTGAGTAACAAATTTGCCCATTATTTGTATTTGGATGTAAAATATGCCTCTTAAAGAAAATAAATTGCAAATACGATATTCACACTTTTTGAGTGGTAAATTTGCCCCTAATTTTTATTTGGATGTAAAATATGAATCTTAAAGAAAATAAATTGCAAATACGATATTCACACTTTTTGAGTGGTAAATTCGCCCCTAATTTGTATTTGGATGTGAAATATGACTCTTAAGGAAAATAAGTTGCAAATACGATATTCACACTTTTTGAGTGACAAATTTGCCCATTATTTGTATTTGGATGTAAAATATGCCTCTTAAAGAAAATAAATTGCAAATACGATATTCACACTTTTTGAGTGGTAAATTTGCCCCTAAATTTTATTTGGATGTAAAATATGACTCTTAAAGAAAATAAATTGCAAATACGATATTCACACTTTTTGAGTGGCAAATTCGCCCCTAATTTGTATTTGGATGTGAAATATGACTCTTAAGAAAAATAAATTACAAATACAATATTCACACTTTTTGAGTGGCAAATTCGCCCCTAATTTGTATTTGGATGTGAAATATGACTCTTAAAAAAAATAAATTGCAAATACGATTTTCACACTTTTTGAGTGACAAATTTACCCCTAATTTTTATTTGGATGTGAAATATGACTCTTAAGAAAAATAAATTTCAGATACGATATTCACACTTTTTAAGTGGCAAATTTGCCCCTAATTTGTATTTGGATGTGAAATATGACACTTAAAGAAAATAAATTGCAAATACGATTTTCACACTTTTTGAGTGGCAAATTCGCCCCTAATTTGTATTTCTAAGTGAAATATGACTTTTAAGGAAAATAAATTGCAAATACGATATTCACACTTTTTAAGTGGCAAATTCGCCCCTAATTTGTATCTCTAAGTGAAATATGACTCTTAAGGAAAATAAATTGCAAATACGATATTCACACTTTTTGAGTGGCAAATTCGCCCCTAATTTGTATTTTAATGTGAAATATGACTCTTAAGGAAAATAAATTGTAAATACGATATTCACACTTTTTGAGTGGCAAATTCGCCCCTAATTTGTATCTCTAAGTGAAATATGACTCTTAAGGAAAATAAGTTGCAAATACGATATTCACACTTTTTGAGTGGCAAATTTGCCCCTAATTTGTATTTGGATGTAAAATATGCCTCTTTAAGAAAATAAATTGCAAATACGATATTCACACTTTTTGAGTGGCAAATTTGCCCCTAATTTTTATTTGAATGTAAAATATGACTCTTAAAGAAAATAAATTGCAAATACGATATTCACACTTTTTGTGTGGCAAATTCGCCCTAATTTGTTTTTGGATGTGAAATATTACTCTTAAGGAAAATAAATTGCAAATACAATATTCACACTTTTTGAGTGGCAAATTCGCCCTTAATTTGTATTTTGGATGTAAAATTTGCCTCTTAAAGAAAATAAATTGCAAATACGATATTCACACTTTTTGAGTTGCAAATTTGCCCCTAATTTTTATTTGGATGTAAAATATGACTCTTAAAGAAAATAAATTGCAAATACGATATTCACACTTTTTGAGTGGCAAATTCGCCCCTAATTTGTATTTGGATGTGAAATATGACTCTTAAGGAAAATAAGTTGCAAATACGATATTCACACTTTTTGAGTG
The DNA here is from genome assembly GCA_949592205.1 of Helichrysum umbraculigerum. NCBI lineage: Eukaryota > Viridiplantae > Streptophyta > Magnoliopsida > Asterales > Asteraceae > Helichrysum > Helichrysum umbraculigerum. The sequence continues at coordinate 48,824 of CATIUR010000034.1, forward strand.
ACAAATTTGCCCATTATTTGTATTTGGATGTAAAATATGCCTTTTAAAGAAAATAAATTGCAAATACGATATTCACACTTTTTGAGTGGTAAATTTGCCCCTAATTTTTATTTGGATGTAAAATATGACTCTTAAAGAAAATAAATTGCAAATACGATATTCACACTTTTTGAGTGGCAAATTCGCCCCTAATTTGTATTTGGATGTGAAATATGACTCTTAAGAAAAATAAATTGCAAATACAATATTCACACTTTTTGAGTGGCAAATTCGCCCCTAATTTGTATTTGGATGTGAAATATGACTCTTAAGAAAAATAAATTGCAAATACGATTTTCACACTTTTTGAGTGACAAATTTACCCCTAATTTTTATTTGGATGTGAAATATGACTCTTAAGGAAAATAAATTTCAGATACGATATTCACACTTTTTTAGTGGCAAATTTGCCCCTAATTTGTATTTGGATGTGAAATATGACACTTAAAGAAAATAAATTGCAAATACGATTTTCACACTTTTTGAGTGGCAAATTCGCCCCTAATTTGTATTTCTAAGTGAAATATGACTTTTAAGGAAAATAAATTGCAAATACGATATTCACACTTTTTGAGTGGCAAATTCGCCCCTAATTTGTATCTCTAAGAGAAATATGACTCTTAAGGAAAATAAATTGCAAATACGATATTCACACTTTTTGAGTGGCAAATTCGCCTCTAATTTGTATTTGGATGTGAAATATGACCCTTAAGGAAAATAAATTGTAAATACGATATTCACACTTTTTGAGTGGCAAATTCGCCCCTAATTTGTATCTCTAAGTGAAATATGACTCTTAAGGAAAATAAGTTGCAAATACGATATTCACACTTTTTGAGTGGCAAATTTGCCCCTAATTTGTATTTGGATGTAAAATATGCCTCTTAAAGAAAATAAGTTGCAAATACGATATTCACACTTTTTGAGTGGCAAATTTGCCCCTAATTTTTATTTGAATGTAAAATATGACTCTTAAAGAAAATAAATTGCAAATACGATATTCACACTTTTTGTGTGGCAAATTCGCCCCTAATTTGTTTTTGGATGTGAAATATGACTCTTAAGGAAAATAAATTGCAAATACGATATTCACACTTTTTGAGTGGCAAATTTGCCCATAATTTGTATTTTGGATGTAAAATATGCCTCTTAAAGAAAATAAATTGCAAATACGATATTCACACTTTTTGAGTTGCAAATTTGCCCCTAATTTTTATTTGGATGTAAAATATGACTCTTAAAGAAAATAAATTGCAAATACGATATTCACACTTTTTGAGTGGCAAATTTGCCCCTAATTTGTATTTGGATGTGAAATATGACGATTAAATAAAATAAATTGCAAATACGATATTCACACTTTTTGAGTGGCAAATTCGCCCCTAATTTGTATCTAAGTGAAATATGACTCTTAAGGAAAATAAATTGCAAATAAGATTTTCACACTTTTTGAGTGGCAAATTCGCCCTAATTTGTATTTGGATGTGAAATATGACTATAAAGGAAAATAAATTGCAAATACGAGATTCGCACTTTTTGAGTGGCAAATTCGCCCCTAATTTGTATCTCTAAGTGAAATATGACTCTTAAGGAAAATAAGTTGCAAATACGATATTCACACTTTTTGAGTGGCAAATTTGCTCCTAATTTGTATTTGGATGTGAAATATGACTCTTAAGGAAATAAATTGCAAATTCCATTTTCACACTTTTTGAGTGGCAAATTCGCCCCTAATTTGTATTTGGATGTGAAATATGACTCTTAAGGAAAATAAGTTGCAAATACGATATTCACACTTTTTGATTGACAAATTTGCCCATTATTTGTATTTGGATGTAAAATATGCCTCTTAAAGAAAATAAATTGCAAATACGATATTCACACTTTTTGAGTGGTAAATTTGCCCCTAATTTTTATTTGGATGTAAAATATGACTCTTAAAGAAAATAAATTGCAAATACGATATTCACACTTTTTGAGTGGCAAATTCGCCCCTAATTTGTATTTGGATGTGAAATATGACTCTTAAGAAAAATAAATTGCAAATACAATATTCACACTTTTTGAGTGGCAAATTCGCCCCTAATTTGTATTTGGATGTGAAATATGACTCGTAAGAAAAACAAATTGCAAATACGATTTTCACACTTTTTGAGTGACAAATTTACCCCTAATTTTTATTTGGATGTGAAATATGACTCTTAAGGAAAATAAATTTCAGATACGATATTCACACTTTTTAAGTGGCAAATTTGCCACTAATTTGTATTTGGATGTGAAATATGACACTTAAAGAAAATAAATTGCAAATACGATTTTCACACTTTTTGAGTGGCAAATTCGCCCCTAATTTGTATTTCTAAGTGAAATATGACTTTTAAGGAAAATAAATTGCAAATACGATATTCACACTTTTTAAGTGGCAAATTCGCCCCTAATTTGTATCTCTAAGTGAAATATGACTCTTAAGGAAAATAAATTGCAAATACGATATTCACACTTTTTGAGTGGCAAATTCGCCCCTAATTTGTATTTTAATGTGAAATATGACTCTTAAGGAAAATAAATTGTAAATACGATATTCACACTTTTTGAGTGGCAAATTCGCCCCTAATTTGTATCTCTAAGTGAAATATGACTCTTAAGGAAAATAAGTTGCAAATACGATATTCACACTTTTTGAGTGGCAAATTTGCCCCTAATTTGTATTTGGATGTAAAATATGCCTCTTTAAGAAAATAAATTGCAAATACGATATTCACACTTTTTGAGTGGCAAATTTGCCCCTAATTTTTATTTGAATGTAAAATATGACTCTTAAAGAAAATAAATTGCAAATACGATATTCACACTTTTTGTGTGGCAAATTCGCCCTAATTTGTTTTTGGATGTGAAATATTACTCTTAAGGAAAATAAATTGCAAATACAATATTCACACTTTTTGAGTGGCAAATTCGCCCTTAATTTGTATTTTGGATGTAAAATATGCCTCTTAAAGAAAATAAATTGCAAATACGATATTCACACTTTTTGAGTTGCAAATTTGCCCCTAATTTTTATTTGGATGTAAAATATGACTCTTAAAGAAAATAAATTGCAAATACGATATTCACACTTTTTGAGTGGCAAATTCGCCCCTAATTTGTATTTGGATGTGAAATATGACTCTTAAGGAAAATAAGTTGCAAATACGATATTCACACTTTTTGAGTGACAAATTTGCCCATTATTTGTATTTGGATGTAAAATATGCCTTTTAAAGAAAATAAATTGCAAATACGATATTCACACTTTTTGAGTGGTAAATTTGCCCCTAATTTTTATTTGGATGTAAAATATGACTCTTAAAGAAAATAAATTGCAAATACGATATTCACACTTTTTGAGTGGCAAATTCGCCCCTAATTTGTATTTGGATGTGAAATATGACTCTTAAGAAAAATAAATTGCAAATACAATATTCACACTTTTTGAGTGGCAAATTCGCCCCTAATTTGTATTTGGATGTGAAATATGACTCTTAAGAAAAATAAATTGCAAATACGATTTTCACACTTTTTGAGTGACAAATTTACCCCTAATTTTTATTTGGATGTGAAATATGACTCTTAAGGAAAATAAATTTCAGATACGATATTCACACTTTTTTAGTGGCAAATTTGCCCCTAATTTGTATTTGGATGTGAAATATGACACTTAAAGAAAATAAATTGCAAATACGATTTTCACACTTTTTGAGTGGCAAATTCGCCCCTAATTTGTATTTCTAAGTGAAATATGACTTTTAAGGAAAATAAATTGCAAATACGATATTCACACTTTTTGAGTGGCAAATTCGCCCCTAATTTGTATCTCTAAGAGAAATATGACTCTTAAGGAAAATAAATTGCAAATACGATATTCACACTTTTTGAGTGGCAAATTCGCCTCTAATTTGTATTTGGATGTGAAATATGACCCTTAAGGAAAATAAATTGTAAATACGATATTCACACTTTTTGAGTGGCAAATTCGCCCCTAATTTGTATCTCTAAGTGAAATATGACTCTTAAGGAAAATAAGTTGCAAATACGATATTCACACTTTTTGAGTGGCAAATTTGCCCCTAATTTGTATTTGGATGTAAAATATGCCTCTTAAAGAAAATAAGTTGCAAATACGATATTCACACTTTTTGAGTGGCAAATTTGCCCCTAATTTTTATTTGAATGTAAAATATGACTCTTAAAGAAAATAAATTGCAAATACGATATTCACACTTTTTGTGTGGCAAATTCGCCCCTAATTTGTTTTTGGATGTGAAATATGACTCTTAAGGAAAATAAATTGCAAATACGATATTCACACTTTTTGAGTGGCAAATTTGCCCATAATTTGTATTTTGGATGTAAAATATGCCTCTTAAAGAAAATAAATTGCAAATACGATATTCACACTTTTTGAGTTGCAAATTTGCCCCTAATTTTTATTTGGATGTAAAATATGACTCTTAAAGAAAATAAATTGCAAATACGATATTCACACTTTTTGAGTGGCAAATTTGCCCCTAATTTGTATTTGGATGTGAAATATGACGATTAAATAAAATAAATTGCAAATACGATATTCACACTTTTTGAGTGGCAAATTCGCCCCTAATTTGTATCTAAGTGAAATATGACTCTTAAGGAAAATAAATTGCAAATAAGATTTTCACACTTTTTGAGTGGCAAATTCGCCCTAATTTGTATTTGGATGTGAAATATGACTATAAAGGAAAATAAATTGCAAATACGAGATTCGCACTTTTTGAGTGGCAAATTCGCCCCTAATTTGTATCTCTAAGTGAAATATGACTCTTAAGGAAAATAAGTTGCAAATACGATATTCACACTTTTTGAGTGGCAAATTTGCTCCTAATTTGTATTTGGATGTGAAATATGACTCTTAAGGAAATAAATTGCAAATTCCATTTTCACACTTTTTGAGTGGCAAATTCGCCCCTAATTTGTATTTGGATGTGAAATATGACTCTTAAGGAAAATAAGTTGCAAATACGATATTCACACTTTTTGATTGACAAATTTGCCCATTATTTGTATTTGGATGTAAAATATGCCTCTTAAAGAAAATAAATTGCAAATACGATATTCACACTTTTTGAGTGGTAAATTTGCCCCTAATTTTTATTTGGATGTAAAATATGACTCTTAAAGAAAATAAATTGCAAATACGATATTCACACTTTTTGAGTGTCAAATTCGCCCCTAATTTGTATTTGGATGTGAAATATGACTCTTAAGAAAAATAAATTGCAAATACAATATTCACACTTTTTGAGTGGCAAATTCGCCCCTAATTTGTATTTGGATGTGAAATATGACTCGTAAGAAAAACAAATTGCAAATACGATTTTCACACTTTTTGAGTGACAAATTTACCCCTAATTTTTATTTGGATGTGAAATATGACTCTTAAGGAAAATAAATTTCAGATACGATATTCACACTTTTTAAGTGGCAAATTTGCCACTAATTTGTATTTGGATGTGAAATATGACACTTAAAGAAAATAAATTGCAAATACGATTTTCACACTTTTTGAGTGGCAAATTCGCCCCTAATTTGTATTTCTAAGTGAAATATGACTTTTAAGGAAAATAAATTACAAATACGATATTCACACTTTTTGAGTGGCAAATTCGCCCTAATTTGTATCTCTAAGTGAAATATGACTCTTAAGGAAAATAAATTGCAAATACGATATTCACACTTTTTAAGTGGCAAATTCGCCCCTAATTTGTATTTGGATGTGAAATATGACTCTTAAGGAAAATAAATTGTAAATACGATATTCACACTTTTTTAGTGGCAAATTCGCCCCTAATTTGTATCTCTAAGTGAAATATGACTCTTAAGGAAAATAAGTTGCAAATACGATATTCACACTTTTTGAGTGGCAAATTTGCCCCTAATTTGTATTTGGATGTAAAATATGCCTCTTAAAGAAAATAAATTGCAAATACGATATTCACACTTTTTGAGTGGCAAATTTGCCCCTAATTTTTATTTGAATGTAAAATATGACTCTTAAAGAAAATAAATTGCAAATACGATATTCACACTTTTTGTGTGGCAAATTCGCCCTAATTTGTTTTTGGATGTGAAATATGACCTTTAAGGAAAATAAATTGCAAATATGATATTCACACTTTTTGAGTGGCAAATTTGCCCATAATTTGTATTTTGGATGTAAAATATGCCTCTTAAAGAAAATAAATTGCAAATACGATATTCACACTTTTTGAGTTGCAAATTTGCCCCTAATTTTTATTTGGATGTAAAATATGAATCTTAAAGAAAATAAATTGCAAATACGATATTCACACTTTTTGAGTGGCAAATTCGCCCCTAATTTGTATTTGGATGTGAAATATGACTCTTAAGGAAAATAAGTTGCAAATACGATATTCACACTTTTTGAGTAACAAATTTGCCCATTATTTGTATTTGGATGTAAAATATGCCTCTTAAAGAAAATAAATTGCAAATACGATATTCACACTTTTTGAGTGGTAAATTTGCCCCTAATTTTTATTTGGATGTAAAATATGAATCTTAACGAAAATAAATTGCAAATACGATATTCACACTTTTTGAGTGGTAAATTCGCCCATAATTTGTATTTGGATGTGAAATATGACTCTTAAGGAAAATAAGTTGCAAATACGATATTCACACTTTTTGAGTGACAAATTTGCCCATTATTCCTATTTGGATGTAAAATATGCCTCTTAAAGAAAATAAATTGCAAATACGATATTCACACTTTTTGAGTGGTAAATTTGCCCCTAAATTTTATTTGGATGTAAAATATGACTCTTAAAGAAAATAAATTGCAAATACGATATTCACACTTTTTGAGTGGCAAATTCGCCCCTAATTTGTATTTGGATGTGAAATATGACTCTTAAGAAAAATAAATTGCAAATACAATATTCACACTTTTTGAGTGGCAAATTCGCCCCTAATTTGTATTTGGATGTGAAATATGACTCTTAAGAAAAATAAATTGCAAATACGATTTTCACACTTTTTGAGTGACAAATTTACCCCTAATTTTTATTTGGATGTGAAATATGACTCTTACGGAAAATAAATTTCAGATACGATATTCACACTTTTTAAGTGGCAAATTTGCCCCTAATTTGTATTTGGATGTGAAATATGACACTTAAAGAAAATAAATTGCAAATACGATTTTCACACTTTTTGAGTGGCAAATTCGCCCCTAATTTGTATTTCTAAGTGAAATATGACTTTTAAGGAAAATAAATTGCAAATACGATATTCACACTTTTTGAGTGGCAAATTCGCCCCTAATTTGTATCTCTAAGTGAAATATGACTCTTAAGGAAAATAAGTTGCAAATACGATATTCACACTTTTTGAGTGGCAAATTTGCCCCAAATTTGTATTTGGATGTAAAATATGCCTCTTAAAGAAAATAAATTGCAAATACGATATTCACACTTTTTGAGTGGCAAATTTGCCCCTAATTTTTATTTGAATGTAAAATATGACTCTTAAAGAAAATAAATTGCAAATACGATATTCACACTTTTTGTGTGGCAAATTCGCCCTAATTTGTTTTTGGATGTGAAATATGACCTTTAAGGAAAATAAATTGCAAATACGATATTCACACTTTTTGAGTGGCAAATTTGCCCATAATTTGTATTTTGGATGTAAAATATGCCTCTTAAAGAAAATAAATTGCAAATACGATATTCACACTTTTTGAGTTGCAAATTTGCCCCTAATTTTTATTTGGATGTAAAATATGAATCTTAAAGAAAATAAATTGCAAATACGATATTCACACTTTTTGAGTGGCAAATTCGCCCCTAATTTGTATTTGGATGTGAAATATGACTCTTAAGGAAAATAAGTTGCAAATACGATATTCACACTTTTTGAGTAACAAATTTGCCCATTATTTGTATTTGGATGTAAAATATGCCTCTTAAAGAAAATAAATTGCAAATACGATATTCACACTTTTTGAGTGGTAAATTTGCCCCTAATTTTTATTTGGATGTAAAATATGAATCTTAAAGAAAATAAATTGCAAATACGATATTCACACTTTTTGAGTGGTAAATTCGCCCATAATTTGTATTTGGATGTGAAATATGACTCTTAAGGAAAATAAGTTGCAAATACGATATTCACACTTTTTGAGTGACAAATTTGCCCATTATTTGTATTTGGATGTAAAATATGCCTCTTAAAGAAAATAAATTGCAAATACGATATTCACACTTTTTGAGTGGTAAATTTGCCCCTAATTTTTATTTGGATGTAAAATATGACTCTTAAAGAAAATAAATTGCAAATACGATATTCACACTTTTTGAGTGGCAAATTCGCCCCTAATTTGTATTTGGATGTGAAATATGACTCTTAAGAAAAATAAATTGCAAATACAATATTCACACTTTTTGAGTGGCAAATTCGCCCCTAATTTGTATTTGGATGTGAAATATGACACTTAAGAAAAACAAATTGCAAATACGATTTTCACACTTTTTGAGTGACAAATTTACCCCTAATTTTTATTTGGATGTGAAATATGACACTTAAAGAAAATAAATTGCAAATACGATTTTCACACTTTTTGAGTGGCAAATTCGCCCCTAATTTGTATTTCTAAGTGAAATATGACTTTAAAGGAAAATAAATTGCAAATACGATATTCACACTTTTTGAGTGGCAAATTCGCCCCTAATTTGTATCTCTAAGTGAAATATGACTCTTAAGGAAAATAAATTGCAAATACGATATTCACACTTTTTGAGTGGCAAATTCGCCCCTAATTTGTATTTGGATGTGAAATATGACTCTTAAGGAAAATAAATTGTAAATACGATATTCACACTTTTTGAGTGGCAAATTCGCCCCTAATTTGTATCTCTAAGTGAAATATGACTCTTAAGGAAAATAAGTTGCAAATACGATATTCACACTTTTTGAGTGGCAAATTTGCCCCTAATTTGTATTTGGATGTAAAATATGCCTCTTAAAGAAAATAAATTGCAAATACGATATTCACACTTTTTGAGTGGCAAATTTGCCCCTAATTTTTATTGGAATGTAAAATATGACTCTTAAAGAAAATAAATTGCAAATACGATATTCACACTTTTTGTGTGGCAAATTCGCCCTAATTTGTTTTTGGATGTGAAATATGACTCTTAAGGAAAATAAATTGCAAATACGATATTCACACTTTTTGAGTGGCAAATTTGCCCATAATTTGTATTTTGGATGTAAAATATGCCTTTTAAAGAAAATAAATTGCAAATACGATATTCACAATTTTTGAGTTGCAAATTTGCCCCTAATTTTTATTTGGATGTAAAATATGACTCTTAAAGAAAATAAATTGCAAATACGATATTCACACTTTTTGAGTGGCAAATTTGCTTTTATTTTGTATTTTGATGTGAAATATGACTCTTAAGGAAAATAAATTGCAAATACCATTTTCACACTTTTTGAGTGGCAAATTTGCCCCTAATTTGTATTTGGATGTGAAATATGACTCTTAAGAAAAATAAATTGCAAATACGATTTTCACACTTTTTGAGTGGCAAATTTACCCCTAATTTGTATTTGGATGTGAAATATGACTCTTAAGGAAAATAAATTTTAAATACGATATTCACACTTTTTGAGTGGCAAATTTGCCCCTAATTTGTATTTGGATGTGAAATATGACACTTAAAAGAAAATAAATTGCAAATACGATATTCACACTTTTTGAGTGGCAAATTCGCCCCTAATTTATATTTGGATGTGAAATATGATTCTTAAGGAAAATAATGTGCAAATACGATATTCACACTTTTTGAGTGGCAAATTCGCCCCTAATTTGTATCTCTAAGTGAAATATGACTCTTAAGGAAAATAAGTTGCAAATACGATATTCACACTTTTTGAGTGGCAAAGTTGCCCCTAATTTGTATTTGGATGTAAAATATGCCTCTTAAAGAAAATAAATTGCAAATACGATATTCACACTTTTTGAGTGACAAATTTGCCCCTAATTTTTATTTGGATGTAAAATATGACTCTTAAAGAAATAAATTGCAAATACGATATTCACACTTTTTGAGTGGCAAATTCGCCCTAATTCGTTTTTGGATGTGAAATATGACTCTTAAGGAAAATAAATTGCAAATACGATATTCACACTTTTTGAGTCGCAAATTTGCCCCTAATTTGTATTTCGAAGTGAAATATGACATATAAGGAAAATAAATTTCAAATACGATATTCACACTTTTTGAGTGGCAAATTTGCCCCTAATTTGTATTTGGATGTGAAATATGACGCTTAAATAAAATAAATTGCAAATACGATATTCACACTTTTTGTGTGGCAAATTCGCCCTAATTTGTTTTTGGATGTGAAATATGACCTTTAAGGAAAATAAATTGCAAATACGATATTCACACTTTTTGAGTGGCAAATTCGCCCCTAATTTGTATTTGGATGTGAAATATGACTCTTAAGGAAAATAAGTTGCAAATACGATATTCACACTTTTTGAGTGACAAATTTGCCCATTATTTGTATTTGGATGTAAAATATGCCTTTTAAAGAAAATAAATTGCAAATACGATATTCACACTTTTTGAGTGGTAAATTTGCCCCTAATTTTTATTTGGATGTAAAATATGACTCTTAAAGAAAATAAATTGCAAATACGATATTCACACTTTTTGAGTGGCAAATTCGCCCCTAATTTGTATTTGGATGTGAAATATGACTCTTAAGAAAAATAAATTGCAAATACAATATTCACACTTTTTGAGTGGCAAATTCGCCCCTAATTTGTATTTGGATGTGAAATATGACTCTTAAGAAAAATAAATTGCAAATACGATTTTCACACTTTTTGAGTGACAAATTTACCCCTAATTTTTATTTGGATGTGAAATATGACTCTTAAGGAAAATAAATTTCAGATACGATATTCACACTTTTTTAGTGGCAAATTTGCCCCTAATTTGTATTTGGATGTGAAATATGACACTTAAAGAAAATAAATTGCAAATACGATTTTCACACTTTTTGAGTGGCAAATTCGCCCCTAATTTGTATTTCTAAGTGAAATATGACTTTTAAGGAAAATAAATTGCAAATACGATATTCACACTTTTTGAGTGGCAAATTCGCCCCTAATTTGTATCTCTAAGAGAAATATGACTCTTAAGGAAAATAAATTGCAAATACGATATTCACACTTTTTGAGTGGCAAATTCGCCTCTAATTTGTATTTGGATGTGAAATATGACTCTTAAGGAAAATAAATTGTAAATACGATATTCACACTTTTTGAGTGGCAAATTCGCCCCTAATTTGTATCTCTAAGTGAAATATGACTCTTAAGGAAAATAAGTTGCAAATACGATATTCACACTTTTTGAGTGGCAAATTTGCCCCTAATTTGTATTTGGATGTAAAATATGCCTCTTAAAGAAAATAAGTTGCAAATACGATATTCACACTTTTTGAGTGGCAAATTTGCCCCTAATTTTTATTTGAATGTAAAATATGACTCTTAAAGAAAATAAATTGCAAATACGATATTCACACTTTTTGTGTGGCAAATTCGCCCCTAATTTGTTTTTGGATGTGAAATATGACTCTTAAGGAAAATAAATTGCAAATACGATATTCACACTTTTTGAGTGGCAAATTTGCCCATAATTTGTATTTTGGATGTAAAATATGCCTCTTAAAGAAAATAAATTGCAAATACGATATTCACACTTTTTGAGTTGCAAATTTGCCCCTAATTTTTATTTAGATGTGAAATATGACGATTAAATAAAATAAATTGCAAATACGATATTCACACTTTTTGAGTGGCAAATTTGCCCCTAATTTGTATTTGGATGTGAAATATGACGATTAAATAAAATAAATTGCAAATACGATATTCACACTTTTTGAGTGGCAAATTTGCCCCTAATTTGTATCTAAGTGAAATATGACTCTTAAGGAAAATAAATTGCAAATAAGATTTTCACACTTTTTGATTGGCAAATTCGCCCTAATTTGTATTTGGATGTGAAATATGACTATTAAGGAAAATAAATTGCAAATACGAGATTCGCACTTTTTGAGTGGCAAATTCGCCCCTAATTTGTATCTCTAAGTGAAATATGACTCTTAAGGAAAATAAGTTGCAAATACGATATTCACACTTTTTGAGTGGCAAATTTGCTCCTAATTTGTATTTGGATGTGAAATATGACTCTTAAGGAAATAAATTGCAAATTCCATTTTCACACTTTTTGAGTGGCAAATTCGCCCCTAATTTGTATTTGGATGTGAAATATGACTCTTAAGGAAAATAAGTTGCAAATACGATATTCACACTTTTTGAGTGACAAATTTGCCCATTATTTGTATTTGGATGTAAAATATGCCTTTTAAAGAAAATAAATTGCAAATACGATATTCACACTTTTTGAGTGGTAAATTTGCCCCTAATTTTTATTTGGATGTAAAATATGACTCTTAAAGAAAATAAATTGCAAACACGATATTCACACTTTTTGAGTGGCAAATTCGCCCCTAATTTGTATTTGGATGTGAAATATGACTCTTAAGAAAAATAAATTGCAAATACGATATTCACACTTTTTGAGTGGCAAATTCGCCCCTAATTTGTATTTGGATGTGAAATATGACTCTTAAGAAAAATAAATTGCAAATACGATTTTCACACTTTTTGAGTGGCAAATTTACCCCTAATTTTTATTTGGATGTGAAATATGACTCTTAAGGAAAATAAATTTCAGATACGATATTCACACTTTTTAAGTGGCAAATTTGCCCCTAATTTGTATTTGGATGTGAAATATGACACTTAAAGAAAATAAATTGCAAATACGATTTTCACACTTTTTGAGTGGCAAATTCGCCCCTAATTTGTATTTCTAAGTGAAATATGACTTTTAAGGAAAATAAATTGCAAATACGATATTCACACTTTTTGAGTGGCAAATTCGCCCCTAATTTGTATCTCTAAGAGAAATATGATTCTTAAGGAAAATAAATTGCAAATACGATATTCACACTTTTTGAGTGGCAAATTCGCCTCTAATTTGTATTTGGATGTGAAATATGACTCTTAAGGAAAATAAATTGTAAATACGATATTCACACTTTTTGAGTGGCAAATTCGCCCCTAATTTGTATCTCTAAGTGAAATATGACTCTTAAGGAAAATAAGTTGCAAATACGATATTCACACTTTTTGAGTGGCAAATTTGCCCCTAATTTGTATTTGGATGTAAAATATGCCTCTTAAAGAAAATAAATTGCAAATACGATATTCACACTTTTTGAGTGGCAAATTTGCCCCTAATTTTTATTGGAATGTAAAATATGACTCTTAAAGAAAATAAATTGCAAATACGATATTCACACTTTTTGTGTGGCAAATTCGCCCTAATTTGTTTTTGGATGTGAAATATGACTCTTAAGGAAAATAAATTGCAAATACGATATTCACACTTTTTGAGTGGCAAATTTGCCCATAATTTGTATTTTGGATGTAAAATATGCCTCTTAAAGAAAATAAATTGCAAATACGATATTCACACTTTTTGAGTTGCAAATTCGCCCCTAATTTGTATTTGGATGTGAAATATGACTCTTAAGAAAAATAAATTGCAAATACAATATTCACACTTTTTGAGTGGCAAATTCGCCCCTAATTTGTATTTGGATGTGAAATATGACTCTTAAGAAAAATAAATTGCAAATACGATTTTCACACTTTTTGAGTGAAAAATTTACCCCTAATTTTTATTTGGATGTGAAATATGACTCTTAAGGAAAATAAATTTCAGATACGATATTCACACTTTTTTAGTGGCAAATTTGCCCCTAATTTGTATTTGGATGTGAAATATGACACTTAAAGAAAATAAATTGCAAATACGATTTTCACACTTTTTGAGTGGCAAATTCGCCCCTAATTTGTATTTGGATGTGAAATATGACTCTTAAGAAAAATAAATTGCAAATACAATATTCACACTTTTTGAGTGGCAAATTCGCCCCTAATTTGTATTTGGATGTGAAATATGACTCTTAAGAAAAATAAATTGCAAATACGATTTTCACACTTTTTGAGTGACAAATTTACCCCTAATTTTTATTTGGATGTGAAATATGACTCTTAAGGAAAATAAATTTCAGATACGATATTCACACTTTTTTAGTGGCAAATTTGCCCCTAATTTGTATTTGGATGTGAAATATGACACTTAAAGAAAATAAATTGCAAATACGATTTTCACACTTTTTGAGTGGCAAATTCGCCCCTAATTTGTATTTGGATGTGAAATATGACTCTTAAGAAAAATAAATTGCAAATACAATATTCACACTTTTTGAGTGGCAAATTCGCCCCTAATTTGTATTTGGATGTGAAATATGACTCTTAAGAAAAATAAATTGCAAATACGATTTTCACACTTTTTGAGTGACAAATTTACCCCTAATTTTTATTTGGATGTGAAATATGACTCTTAAGGAAAATAAATTTCAGATACGATATTCACACTTTTTTAGTGGCAAATTTGCCTCTAATTTGTATTTGGATGTGAAATATGACACTTAAAGAAAATAAATTGCAAATACGATTTTCACACTTTTTGAGTGGCAAATTCGCCCCTAATTTGTATTTGGATGTGAAATATGACTCTTAAGAAAAATAAATTGCAAATACAATATTCACACTTTTTGAGTGGCAAATTCGCCCCTAATTTGTATTTGGATGTGAAATATGACTCTTAAGAAAAATAAATTGCAAATACGATTTTCACACTTTTTGAGTGACAAATTTACCCCTAATTTTTATTTGGATGTGAAATATGACTCTTAAGGAAAATAAATTTCAGATACGATATTCACACTTTTTTAGTGGCAAATTTGCCCCTAATTTGTATTTGGATGTGAAATATGACACTTAAAGAAAATAAATTGCAAATACGATTTTCACACTTTTTGAGTGGCAAATTCGCCCCTAATTTGTATTTGGATGTGAAATATGACTCTTAAGAAAAATAAATTGCAAATACAATATTCACACTTTTTGAGTGGCAAATTCGCCCCTAATTTGTATTTGGATGTGAAATATGACTCTTAAGAAAAATAAATTGCAAATACGATTTTCACACTTTTTGAGTGACAAATTTACCCCTAATTTTTATTTGGATGTGAAATATGACTCTTAAGGAAAATAAATTTCAGATACGATATTCACACTTTTTTAGTGGCAAATTTGCCCCTAATTTGTATTTGGATGTGAAATATGACACTTAAAGAAAATAAATTGCAAATACGATTTTCACACTTTTTGAGTGGCAAATTCGCCCCTAATTTGTATTTGGATGTGAAATATGACTCTTAAGAAAAATAAATTGCAAATACAATATTCACACTTTTTGAGTGGCAAATTCGCCCCTAATTTGTATTTGGATGTGAAATATGACTCTTAAGAAAAATAAATTGCAAATACGATTTTCACACTTTTTGAGTGACAAATTTACCCCTAATTTTTATTTGGATGTGAAATATGACTCTTAAGGAAAATAAATTTCAGATACGATATTCACACTTTTTTAGTGGCAAATTTGCCCCTAATTTGTATTTGGATGTGAAATATGACACTTAAAGAAAATAAATTGCAAATACGATTTTCACACTTTTTGAGTGGCAAATTCGCCCCTAATTTGTATTTCTAAGTGAAATATGACTTTTAAGGAAAATAAATTGCAAATACGATATTCACACTTTTTGAGTGGCAAATTCGCCCCTAATTTGTATCTCTAAGAGAAATATGACTCATAAGGAAAATAAATTGCAAATACGATATTCACACTTTTTGAGTGGCAAATTCGCCTCTAATTTGTATTTGGATGTGAAATATGACTCTTAAGGAAAATAAATTGTAAATACGATATTCACACTTTTTGAGTGGCAAATTCGCCCCTAATTTGTATCTCTAAGTGAAATATGACTCTTAAGGAAAATAAGTTGCAAATACGATATTCACACTTTTTGAGTGGCAAATTTGCCCCTAATTTGTATTTGGATGTAAAATATGCCTCTTAAAGAAAATAAGTTGCAAATACGATATTCACACTTTTTGAGTGGCAAATTTGCCCCTAATTTTTATTTGAATGTAAAATATGACTCTTAAAGAAAATAAATTGCAAATACGATATTCACACTTTTTGTGTGGCAAATTCGCCCCTAATTTGTTTTTGGATGTGAAATATGACTCTTAAGGAAAATAAATTGCAAATACGATATTCACACTTTTTGAGTGGCAAATTTGCCCATAATTTGTATTTTGGATGTAAAATATGCCTCTTAAAGAAAATAAATTGCAAATACGATATTCACACTTTTTGAGTTGCAAATTTGCCCCTAATTTTTATTTGGATGTAAAATATGACTCTTAAAGAAAATAAATTGCAAATACGATATTCACACTTTTTGAGTGGCAAATTTGCCCCTAATTTGTATTTGGATGTGAAATATGACGATTAAATAAAATAAATTGCAAATACGATATTCACACTTTTTGAGTGGCAAATTCGCCCCTAATTTGTATCTAAGTGAAATATGACTCTTAAGGAAAATAAATTGCAAATAAGATTTTCACACTTTTTGAGTGGCAAATTCGCCCTAATTTGTATTTGGATGTGAAATATGACTATTAAGGAAAATAAATTGCAAATACGAGATTCACACTTTTTGAGTGGCAAATTCGCCCCTAATTTGTATCTCTAAGTGAAATATGACTCTTAAGGAAAATAAGTTGCAAATACGATATTCACACTTTTTGAGTGGCAAATTTGCTCCTAATTTGTATTTGGATGTGAAATATGACTCTTAAGGAAATAAATTATAATTCAATTTTCACACTTTTTGAGTGGCAAATTCGCCCCTAATTTGTATTTGGATGTGAAATATGACTCTTAAGGAAAATAAGTTGCAAATACGATATTCACACTTTTTGAGTGATAAATTTGCCCATTATTTGTATTTGGATGTAAAATATGCCTCTTAAAGAAAATAAATTGCAAAAACGATATTCACATTTTTTGAGTGGTAAATTTGCCCCTAATTTTTATTTGGATGTAAAATATGACTCTTAAAGAAAATAAATTGCAAATACGATATTCACACTTTTTGAGTGGCAAATTCGCCCCTAATTTGTATTTGGATGTGAAATATGACTCTTAAGAAAAATAAATTGCAAATACAATATTCACACTTTTTGAGTGGCAAATTCGCCCCTAATTTGTATTTGGATGTGAAATATGACTCTTAAGAAAAACAAATTGCAAATACGATTTTCACACTTTTTGAGTGACAAATTTACCCCTAATTTTTATTTGGATGTGAAATATGACTCTTAAGGAAAATAAATTTCAGATACGATATTCACACTTTTTAAGTGGCAAATTTGCCCCTAATTTGTATTTGGATGTGAAATATGACACTTAAAGAAAATAAATTGCAAATACGATTTTCACACTTTTTGAGTGGCAAATTCGCCCCTAATTTGTATTTCTAAGTGAAATATGACTTTTAAGGAAAATAAATTGCAAATACGATATTCACACTTTTTGAGTGGCAAATTCGCCCCTAATTTGTATCTCTAAGTGAAATATGACTCTTAAGGAAAATAAATTGCAAATACGATATTCACACTTTTTGAGTGGCAAATTCGCCCCTAATTTGTATTTGGATGTGAAATATGACTCTTAAGGAAAATAAATTGTAAATACGATATTCACACTTTTTGAGTGGCAAATTCGCCCCTAATTTGTATCTCTAAGTGAAATATGACTCTTAAGGAAAATAAGTTGCAAATACGATATTCACACTTTTTGAGTGGCAAATTTGCCCCTAATTTGTATTTGGATGTAAAATATGCCTCTTAAAGAAAATAAATTACAAATACGATATTCACAATTTTTGAGTGGCAAATTTGCCCCTAATTTTTATTTGAATGTAAAATATGACTCTTAAAGAAAATAAATTGCAAATACGATATTCACACTTTTTGTGTGGCAAATTCGCCCTAATTTGTTTTTGGATGTGAAATATGACCTTTAAGGAAAATAAATTGCAAATACGATATTCACACTTTTTGAGTGGCAAATTTGCCCATAATTTGTATTTTGGATGTAAAATATGCCTCTTAAAGAAAATAAATTGCAAATACGATATTCACACTTTTTGAGTTGCAAATTTGCCCCTAATGTTTATTTGGATGTAAAATATGAATCTTAAAGAAAATAAATTGCAAATACGATATTCACACTTTTTGAGTGGCAAATTCGCCCCTAATTTGTATTTGGATGTGAAATATGACTCTTAAGGAAAATAAGTTGCAAATACGATATTCACACTTTTTGAGTAACAAATTTGCCCATTATTTGTATTTGGATGTAAAATATGCCTCTTAAAGAAATTAAATTGCAAATACGATATTCACACTTTTTGAGTGGTAAATTTGCCCCTAATTTTTATTTGGATGTAAAATATGACTCTTAAAGAAAATAAATTGCAAATACGATATTCACACTTTTTGAGTGGCAAATTCGCCCCTAATTTGTATTTGGATGTGAAATATGACTCTTAAGAAAAATAAATTGCAAATACAATATTCACACTTTTTGAGTGGCAAATTCGCCCCTAATTTGTATTTGGATGTGAAATATGACTCTTAAGAAAAATAAATTGCAAATACGATTTTCACACTTTTTGAGTGACAAATTTACCCCTAATTTGTATTTGGATGTGAAATATGACTCTTAAAAAAAATAAATTGCAAATACGATTTTCACACTTTTTGAGTGGCAAATTCGCCCCTAATTTGTATTTCTAAGTGAAATATGACTTTTAAGGAAAATAAATTGCAAATACGATATTCACACTTTTTGAGTGGCAAATTCGCCCCTAATTTGTATCTCTAAGTGAAATATGACTCTTAAGGAAAATAAATTACAAATACGATATTCACACTTTTTGAGTGGCAAATTCGCCCCTAATTTGTATTTCGAAGTGAAATATGACACTTAAGAAAAATAAATTGCAAATACGATTTTCACACTTTTTGAGTAGCAAATTTACCCCTAATTTGTATTTGGATGTGAAATATGACTCTTAAGGAATATAAATTTCAAATACGATATTCACACTTTTTGAGTTACAAATTTGCCCCTAATTTGTATTTGGATGTGAAATATGACTCTTAAAGAAAATAAATTGCAAATACGATTTTCACACTTTTTGAGTGGCAAATTCGCCCCTAATTTGTATTTGGATGTGAAATATGACTCTTAAGGAAAATAAATTGCAAATACGATATTCACACTTTTTGAGTGGCAAATTCGCCCCTAATTTGTATTTCGAAGTGAAATATGACACTTAAGAAAAATAAATTGCAAATACGATTTTCACACTTTTTGAGTAGCAAATTTACCCCTAATTTGTATTTGGATGTGAAATATGACTCTTAAGGAATATAAATTTCAAATACGATATTCACACTTTTTGAGTTACAAATTTGCCCCTAATTTGTATTTGGATGTGAAATATGACTCTTAAAGAAAATAAATTGCAAATACGATTTTCACACTTTTTGAGTGGCTAATTTACCCCTAATTTGTATTTGGATGTGAAATATGACTCTTAAGGAAAATAAATTGCAAATACGATATTCACACTTTTTGAGTGGCAAATTCGCCTCTAATTTGTATTTGGATGTGAAATATGACTCTTAAGGAAAATAAGTTGCAAATACGATTTTCACACTTTTTGAGTGGCAAAATTGCTTCTAATTTGTATTTGGATGTGAAATATGACTTTTAAGGAAAATAAATTTCAAATACGATTTTCACACTTTTTGAGTGGCAAATTCGCCCCTAATTTGTATTTGGATATGAAATATGACTCTTAAGGAAAATAAATTGCAAATACCATTTTCACACTTTTTGAGTGTCAAATTCGCCCCTAATTTGTATTTGGATGTGAAATATGACTCTTAAGAAAAATAAATTGCAAATACGATATTCACACTTTTTGAGTGGTAAATTTACCCCTAATTTGTATTTCAAAGTGAAATATGACTCTTAAGGAAAATAAGTTGCAAATACGATATTCACACTTTTTGAGCGGCAAATTCGCCCCTAATTTGTATTTGGATGTGAAATATGACTCTTAAGAAAAATAAATTGCAAATACGATTTTCACACTTTTTGAGTGGCAAATTCGCCTCTAATTTGTATTTGGATGTGAAATATGACTTTTAAGGAAAATAAATTGCAAATACCATTTCACACTTTTTGAGTGGCAAATTCGCCCCTAATTTGTATTTGGATGTGAAATATGACTTTTAAGGAAAATAAATTGCAAATACCATTTCACACTTTTTGAGTGGCAAATTCGCCCCTAATTTGTATTTGGATGTGAAATATGACACTTAAGGAAAATAAATTGCAAATACGATTTTCACACTTTTTGAGTGGCAAATTCGCCCCTAATTTGTATTTGGATGTGAAATATGACTCTTAATGAAAATAAATTGCAAATACCATTTTCACACTTTTTGAGTGGCAAATTCGCCCCTAATTTGTATTTGGATATGAAATATGACTCTTAAGAAAAATAAATTGCAAATACGATATTCACACTTTTTGAGTGGTAAATTTACCCCTAATTTGTATTTCAAAGTGAAATATGACTCTTAAGGAAAATAAGTTGCAAATACGATATTCACACTTTTTGAGCGGCAAATTCGCCCCTAATTTGTATTTGGATGTGAAATATGACTCTTAAGAAAAATAAATTGCAAATACGATATTCACACTTTTTGAGCGGCAAATTCGCCCCTAATTTGTATTTGGATGTGAAATATGACTCTTAAGAAAAATAAATTGCAAATACGATTTTCACACTTTTTGAGTGGCAAATTCGCCTCTAATTTGTATTTGGATGTGAAATATGACTCTTAAGGAAAATAAGTTGCAAATACGATTTTCACACTTTTTGAGTGGCAAAATTGCTTCTAATTTGTATTTGGATGTGAAATATGACTTTTAAGGAAAATAAATTGCAAATACGATTTTCACACTTTTTGAGTGGCAAATTCGCCCCTAATTTGTATTTGGATATGAAATATGACTCTTAAGGAAAATAAATTGCAAATACAATATTCACACTTTTTGAGTGGCAAATTCGCCCCTAATTTGTATTTGGATGTGAAATATGACTCTTAAGAAAAATAAATTGCAAATACAATATTCACACTTTTTGAGTGGCAAATTCGCCCCTAATTTGTATTTGGATGTGAAATATGACTCTTAAGAAAAATAAATTGCAAATACGATTTTCACACTTTTTGAGTGACAAATTTACCCCTAATTTTTATTTGGATGTGAAATATGACTCTTAAGGAAAATAAATTTCAGATACGATATTCACACTTTTTTAATGGCAAATTTGCCCCTAATTTGTATTTGGATGTGAAATATGACACTTAAAGAAAATAAATTGCAAATACGATTTTCACACTTTTTGAGTGGCAAATTCACCCCTAATTTGTATTTCTAAGTGAAATATGACTTTTAAGGAAAATAAATTCCAAATACGATATTCACACTTTTTGAGTGGCAAATTCGCCCCTAATTTGTATCTCTAAGAGAAATATGACTCTTAAGGAAAATAAATTGCAAATACGATATTCACACTTTTTGAGTGGCAAATTCGCCTCTAATTTGTATTTGGATGTGAAATATGACTCTTAAGGAAAATAAATTGTAAATACGATATTCACACTTTTTGAGTGGCAATTTCGCCCCTAATTTGTATCTCTAAGTGAAATATGACTCTTAAGGAAAATAAGTTGCAAATACGATATTCACACTTTTTGAGTGGCAAATTTGCCCCTAATTTGTATTTGGATGTAAAATATGCCTCTTAAAGAAAATAAGTTGCAAATACGATATTCACACTTTTTGAGTGGCAAATTTGCCCCTAATTTTTATTTGAATGTAAAATATGACTCTTAAAGAAAATAAATTGCAAATACGATATTCACACTTTTTGTGTGGCAAATTCGCCCCTAATTTGTTTTTGGATGTGAAATATGACTCTTAAGGAAAATAAATTGCAAATACGATATTCACACTTTTTGAGTGGCAAATTTGCCCATAATTTGTATTTTGGATGTAAAATATGCCTCTTAAAGAAAATAAATTGCAAATACGATATTCACACTTTTTGAGTTGCAAATTTGCCCCTAATTTTTATTTGGATGTAAAATATGACTCTTAAAGAAAATAAATTGCAAATACGATATTCACACTTTTTGAGTGGCAAATTTGCCCCAAATTTGTATTTGGATGTGAAATATGACGATTAAATAAAATAAATTGCAAATACAATATTCACACTTTTTGAGTGGCAAATTCGCCCCTAATTTGTATCTAAGTGAAATATGACTCTTAAGGAAAATAAATTGCAAATAAGATTTTCACACTTTTTGAGTGGCAAATTCGCCCTAATTTGTATTTGGATGTGAAATATGACTATTAAGGAAAATAAATTGCAAATACGAGATTCGCACTTTTTGAGTGGCAAATTCGCCCCTAATTTGTATCTCTAAGTGAAATATGACTCTTAAGGAAAATAAGTTGCAAATACGATATTCACACTTTTTGAGTGGCAAATTTGCTCCTAATTTGTATTTGGATGTGAAATATGACTCTTAAGGAAATAAATTGCAAATTCCATTTTCACACTTTTTGAGTGGCAAATTCGCCCCTAATTTGTATTTGGATGTGAAATATGACTCTTAAGGAAAATAAGTTGCAAATACGATATTCACACTTTTTGAGTGACAAATTTGCCCATTATTTGTATTTGGATGTAAAATATGCCTCTTAAAGAAAATAAATTGCAAATACGATATTCACATTTTTTGAGTGGTAAATTTGCCCCTAATTTTTATTTGGATGTAAAATATGACTCTTAAAGAAAATAAATTGCAAATACGATATTCACACTTTTTGAGTGGCAAATTCGCCCCTAATTTGTATTTGGATGTGAAATATGACTCTTAAGAAAAATAAATTGCAAATACAATATTCACACTTTTTGAGTGGCAAATTCGCCCCTAATTTGTATTTGGATGTGAAATATGACTCTTAAGAAAAACAAATTGCAAATACGATTTTCACACTTTTTGAGTGACAAATTTACCCCTAATTTTTATTTGGATGTGAAATATGACTCTTAAGGAAAATAAATTTCAGATACGATATTCACACTTTTTAAGTGGCAAATTTGCCCCTAATTTGTATTTGGATGTGAAATATGACACTTAAAGAAAATAAATTGCAAATACGATTTTCACACTTTTTGAGTGGCAAATTCGCCCCTAATTTGTATTTCTAAGTGAAATATGACTTTTAAGGAAAATAAATTGCAAATACGATATTCACACTTTTTGAGTGGCAAATTCGCCCCTAATTTGTATCTCTAAGTGAAATATGACTCTTAAGGAAAATAAATTGCAAATACGATATTCACACTTTTTGAGTGGCAAATTCGCCCCTAATTTGTATTTGGATGTGAAATATGACTCTTAAGGAAAATAAATTGTAAATACGATATTCACACTTTTTGAGTGGCAAATTCGCCCCTAATTTGTATCTCTAAGTGAAATATGACTCTTAAGGAAAATAAGTTGCAAATACGATATTCACACTTTTTGAGTGGCAAATTTGCCCCTAATTTGTATTTGGATATAAAATATGCCTCTTAAAGAAAATAAATTGCAAATACGATATTCACAATTTTTGAGTGGCAAATTTGCCCCTAATTTTTATTTGAATGTAAAATATGACTCTTAAAGAAAATAAATTGCAAATACGATATTCACACTTTTTGTGTGGCAAATTCGCCCTAATTTGTTTTTGGATGTGAAATATGACCTTTAAGGAAAATAAATTGCAAATACGATATTCACACTTTTTGAGTGGCAAATTTGCCCATAATTTGTATTTTGGATGTAAAATATGCCTCTTAAAGAAAATAAATTGCAAATACGATATTCACACTTTTTGAGTTGCAAATTTGCCCCTAATGTTTATTTGGATGTAAAATATGAATCTTAAAGAAAATAAATTGCAAATACGATATTCACACTTTTTGAGTGGCAAATTCGCCCCTAATTTGTATTTGGATGTGAAATATGACTCTTAAGGAAAATAAGTTGCAAATACGATATTCACACTTTTTGAGTAACAAATTTGCCCATTATTTGTATTTGGATGTAAAATATGCCTCTTAAAGAAAATAAATTGCAAATACGATATTCACACTTTTTGAGTGGTAAATTTGCCCCTAATTTTTATTTGGATGTAAAATATGACTCTTAAAGAAAATAAATTGCAAATACGATATTCACACTTTTTGAGTGGCAAATTCGCCCCTAATTTGTATTTGGATGTGAAATATGACTCTTAAGAAAAATAAATTGCAAATACAATATTCACACTTTTTGAGTGGCAAATTCGCCCCTAATTTGTATTTGGATGTGAAATATGACTCTTAAGAAAAATAAATTGCAAATACGATTTTCACACTTTTTGAGTGACAAATTTACCCCTAATTTTTATTTGGATGTGAAATATGACTCTTAAGGAAAATAAATTTCAGATACGATATTCACACTTTGTTAGTGGCAAATTTGCCCCTAATTTGTATTTGGATGTGAAATATGACACTTAAAGAAAATAAATTGCAAATACGATTTTCACACTTTTTGAGTGGCAAATTCGCCCCTAATTTGTATTTCTTAGTGAAATATGACTTTTAAGGAAAATAAATTGCAAATACGATATTCACACTTTTTGAGTGGCAAATTCGCCCTTAATTTGTATCTCTAAGTGAAATATGACTCTTAAGGAAAATAAATTGCAAATACGATATTCACACTTTTTGAGTGGCAAATTCGCCCCTAATTTGTATTTCGAAGTGAAATATGACACTTAAGAAAAATAAATTGAAAATACGATTTTCACACTTTTTGAGTAGCAAATTTACCCCTAATTTGTATTTGGATGTGAAATATGACTCTTAAGGAATATAAATTTCAAATACGATATTCACACTTTTTGAGTTACAAATTTGCCCCTAATTTGTATTTGGATGTGAAATATGACTCTTAAAGAAAATAAATTGCAAATACGATTTTCACACTTTTTGAGTGGCTAATTTACCCCTAATTTGTATTTGGATGTGAAATATGACTCTTAAGGAAAATAAATTGCAAATACGATATTCACACTTTTTGAGTGGCAAATTCGCCCCTAATTTGTATTTCGAAGTGAAATATGACACTTAAGAAAAATAAATTGCAAATACGATTTTCACACTTTTTGAGTAGCAAATTTACCCCTAATTTGTATTTGGATGTGAAATATGACTCTTAAGGAATATAAATTTCAAATACGATATTAACACTTTTTGAGTTACAAATTTGCCCCTAATTTGTATTTGGATGTGAAATATGACTCTTAAAGAAAATAAATTGCAAATACGATTTTCACACTTTTTGAGTGGCTAATTTACCCCTAATTTGTATTTGGATGTGAAATATGACTCTTAAGGAAAATAAATTGCAAATACGATATTCACACTTTTTGAGTGGCAAATTCGCCTCTAATTTGTATTTGGATGTGAAATATGACTCTTAAGGAAAATAAGTTGCAAATACGATTTTCACACTTTTTGAGTGGCAAAATTGCTTCTAATTTGTATTTGGATGTGAAATATGACTTTTAAGGAAAATAAATTTCAAATACGATTTTCACACTTTTTGAGTGGCAAATTCGCCCCTAATTTGTATTTGGATGTGAAATATGACTCTTAAGAAAAATAAATTGCAAATACGATATTCACACTTTTTGAGTGGTAAATTTACCCCTAATTTGTATTTCAAAGTGAAATATGACTCTTAAGGAAAATAAGTTGCAAATACGATATTCACACTTTTTGAGCGGCAAATTCGCCCCTAATTTGTATTTGGATGTGAAATATGACTCTTAAAGAAAATAAATTGCAAATACGATTTTCACACTTTTTGAGTGGCTAATTTACCCCTAATTTGTATTTGGATGTGAAATATGACTCTTAAGGAAAATAAATTGCAAATACGATATTCACACTTTTTGAGTGGCAAATTCGCCTCTAATTTGTATTTGGATGTGAAATATGACTCTTAAGGAAAATAAGTTGCAAATACGATTTTCACACTTTTTGAGTGGCAAAATTGCTTCTAATTTGTATTTGGATGTGAAATATGACTTTTAAGGAAAATAAATTGCAAATACGATTTTCACACTTTTTGAGTGGCAAATTCGCCCCTAATTTGTATTTGGATATGAAATATGACTCTTAAGGAAAATAAATTGCAAATACCATTTTCACACTTTTTGAGTGTCAAATTCGCCCCTAATTTGTATTTGGATGTGAAATATGACTCTTAAGAAAAATAAATTGCAAATACGATATTCACACTTTTTGAGTGGTAAATTTACCCCTAATTTGTATTTCAAAGTGAAATATGACTCTTAAGGAAAATAAGTTGCAAATACGATATTCACACTTTTTGTGTGGCAAATTCGCCCTAATTTGTTTTTGGATGTGAAATATGACCTTTAAGGAAAATAAATTGCAAATACGATATTCACACTTTTTGAGTGGCAAATTTGCCCATAATTTGTATTTTGGATGTAAAATATGCCTCTTAAAGAAAATAAATTGCAAATACGATATTCACACTTTTTGAGTTGCAAATTTGCCCCTAATGTTTATTTGTATGTAAAATATGAATCTTAAAGAAAATAAATTGCAAATACGATATTCACACTTTTTGAGTGGCAAATTCGCCCCTAATTTGTATTTGGATGTGAAATATGACTCTTAAGGAAAATAAGTTGCAAATACGATATTCACACTTTTTGAGTAACAAATTTGCCCATTATTTGTATTTGGATGTAAAATATGCCTCTTAAAGAAAATAAATTGCAAATACGATATTCACACTTTTTGAGTGGTAAATTTGCCCCTAATTTTTATTTGGATGTAAAATATGACTCTTAAAGAAAATAAATTGCAAATACGATATTCACACTTTTTGAGTGGCAAATTCGCCCCTAATTTGTATTTGGATGTGAAATATGACTCTTAAGAAAAATAAATTGCAAATACAATATTCACACTTTTTGAGTGGCAAATTCGCCCCTAATTTGTATTTGGATGTGAAATATGACTCTTAAGAAAAATAAATTGCAAATACGATTTTCACACTTTTTGAGTGACAAATTTACCCCTAATTTTTATTTGGATGTGAAATATGACTCTTAAGGAAAATAAATTTCAGATACGATATTCACACTTTTTTAGTGGCAAATTTGCCCCTAATTTGTATTTGGATGTGAAATATGACACTTAAAGAAAATAAATTGCAAATACGATTTTCACACTTTTTGAGTGGCAAATTCGCCCCTAATTTGTATTTCTTAGTGAAATATGACTTTTAAGGAAAATAAATTGCAAATACGATATTCACACTTTTTGAGTGGCAAATTCGCCCTTAATTTGTATCTCTAAGTGAAATATGACTCTTAAGGAAAATAAATTGCAAATACGATATTCACACTTTTTGAGTGGCAAATTCGCCCCTAATTTGTATTTCGAAGTGAAATATGACACTTAAGAAAAATAAATTGAAAATACGATTTTCACACTTTTTGAGTAGCAAATTTACCCCTAATTTGTAATTGGATGTGAAATATGACTCTTAAGGAATATAAATTTCAAATACGATATTCACACTTTTTGAGTTACAAATTTGCCCCTAATTTGTATTTGGATGTGAAATATGACTCTTAAAGAAAATAAATTGCAAATACGATTTTCACACTTTTTGAGTGGCTAATTTACCCCTAATTTGTATTTGGATGTGAAATATGACTCTTAAGGAAAATAAATTGCAAATACGATATTCACACTTTTTGAGTGGCAAATTCGCCACTAATTTGTATTTCGAAGTGAAATATGACACTTAAGAAAAATAAATTGCAAATACGATTTTCACACTTTTTGAGTAGCAAATTTACCCCTAATTTGTATTTGGATGTGAAATATGACTCTTAAGGAATATAAATTTCAAATACGATATTCACACTTTTTGAGTTACAAATTTGCCCCTAATTTGTATTTGGATGTGAAATATGACTCTTAAAGAAAATAAATTGCAAATACGATTTTCACACTTTTTGAGTGGCTAATTTACCCCTAATTTGTATTTGGATGTGAAATATGACTCTTAAGGAAAATAAATTGCAAATACGATATTCACACTTTTTGAGTGGCAAATTCGCCTCTAATTTGTATTTGGATGTGAAATATGACTCTTAAGGAAAATAAGTTGCAAATACGATTTTCACACTTTTTGAGTGGCAAAATTGCTTCTAATTTGTATTTGGATGTGAAATATGACTTTTAAGGAAAATAAATTTCAAATACGATTTTCACACTTTTTGAGTGGCAAATTCGCCCCTAATTTGTATTTGGATATGAAATATGACTCTTAAGGAAAATAAATTGCAAATACCATTTTCACACTTTTTGAGTGTCAAATTCGCCCCTAATTTGTATTTGGATGTGAAATATGACTCTTAAGAAAAATAAATTGCAAATACGATATTCACACTTTTTGAGTGGTAAATTTACCTCTAATTTGTATTTCAAAGTGAAATATGACTCTTAAGGAAAATAAGTTGCAAATACGATATTCACACTTTTTGAGCGGCAAATTCGCCCCTAATTTGTATTTGGATGTGAAATATGACTCTTAAGAAAAATAAATTGCAAATACGATTTTCACACTTTTTGAGTGGCAAATTCGCCTCTAATTTGTATTTGGATGTGAAATATGACTCTTAAGGAAAATAAATTGCAAATACGATTTTCACACTTTTTGAGTGGCAAATTCGTCCCTAATTTGTATTTGGATGTGAAATATGACTTTTAAGGAAAATAAATTGCAAATACCATTTCACACTTTTTGAGTGGCAAATTCGCCCCTAATTTGTATTTGGATGTGAAATATGACTCTTAAGGAAAATAAATTGCAAATACGATTTTCACACTTTTTGAGTGGCAAATTCGCCCCTAATTTGTATTTGGATGTGAAATATGACTCTTAATGAAAATAAATTGCAAATACCATTTTCACACTTTTTGAGTGGCAAATTCGCCCCTAATTTGTATTTGGATGTGAAATATGACTCTTAAGAAAAATAAATTGCAAATACGATATTCACACTTTTTGAGTGGTAAATTTACCCCTAATTTGTATTTCAAAGTGAAATATGACTCTTAAGGAAAATAAGTTGCAAATACGATATTCACACTTTTTGAGCGGCAAATTCGCCCCTAATTTGTATTTGGATGTGAAATATGACTCTTAAGAAAAATAAATTGCAAATACGATATTCACACTTTTTGAGCGGCAAATTCGCCCCTAATTTGTATTTGGATGTGAAATATGACTCTTAAGAAAAATAAATTGCAAATACGATTTTCACACTTTTTGAGTGGCAAATTCGCCTCTAATTTGTATTTGGATGTGAAATATGACTCTTAAGGAAAATAAGTTGCAAATACGATTTTCACACTTTTTGAGTGGCAAAATTGCTTCTAATTTGTATTTGGATGTGAAATATGACTTTTAAGGAAAATAAATTGCAAATACGATTTTCACACTTTTTGAGTGGCAAATTCGCCCCTAATTTGTATTTGGATATGAAATATGACTCTTAAGGAAAATAAATTGCAAATACCATTTTCACACTTTTTGAGTGTCAAATTCGCCCCTAATTTGTATTTGGATGTGAAATATGACTCTTAAGAAAAATAAATTGCAAATACGATATTCACACTTTTTGAGTGGTAAATTTACCCCTAATTTGTATTTCAAAGTGAAATATGACTCTTAAGGAAAATAAGTTGCAAATACGATATTCACACTTTTTGAGCGGCAAATTCGCCCCTAATTTGTATTTGGATGTGAAATATGACTCTTAAGAAAAATAAATTGCAAATACGATTTTCACACTTTTTGAGTGGCAAATTCGCCTCTAATTTGTATTTGGATGTGAAATATGACTCTTAAGGAAAATAAATTGCAAATACGATTTTCACACTTTTTGAGTGGCAAATTCGTCCCTAATTTGTATTTGGATGTGAAATATGACTCTTAAGGAAAATAAATTGCAAATACCATTTCACACTTTTTGAGTGGCAAATTCGCCCCTAATTTGTATTTGGATGTGAAATATGACTCTTAAGGAAAATAAATTGCAAATACGATTTTCACACTTTTTGAGTGGCAAATTCGCCCCTAATTTGTATTTGGATGTGAAATATGACTCTTAATGAAAATAAATTGCAAATACCATTTTCACACTTTTTGAGTGGCAAATTCGCCCCTAATTTGTATTTGGATGTGAAATATGACTCTTAAGAAAAATAAATTGCAAATACGATTTTCACACTTTTTGAGTGGCAAATTCGTCCCTAATTTGTATTTGGATGTGAAATATGACTCTTAAGGAAAATAAATTGCAAATACCATTTCACACTTTTTGAGTGGCAAATTCGCCCCTAATTTGTATTTGGATGTGAAATATGACTCTTAAGGAAAATAAATTGCAAATACGATTTTCACACTTTTTGAGTGGCAAATTCGTCCCTAATTTGTATTTGGATGTGAAATATGACTTTTAAGGAAAATAAATTGCAAATACCATTTCACACTTTTTGAGTGGCAAATTCGCCCCTAATTTGTATTTGGATGTGAAATATGACTCTTAAGGAAAATAAATTGCAAATACGATTTTCACACTTTTTGAGTGACAAATTTGCCCCTAATTTTTATTTGGATGTGAAATATGACTCTTAAGGAAAATAAATTTCAGATACGATATTCACACTTTTTTAGTGGCAAATTTGCCCCTTATTTGTATTTGGATGTGAAATATGACACTTAAAGAAAATAAATTGCAAATACGATTTTCACACTTTTTGAGTGGCAAATTCTCTCCTAATTTGTATTTCTAAGTGAAATATGACTTTTAAGGAAAATAAATTGCAAATACGATATTCACACTTTTTGAGTGGCAAATTCGCCCCTAATTTGTATCTCTAAGAGAAATATGACTCTTTAGGAAAATAAATTGCAAATACGATATTCACACTTTTTGAGTGGCAAATTCGCCTCTAATTTGTATTTGGATGTGAAATATGACTCTTAAGGAAAATAAATTGTAAATACGATATTCACACTTTTTGAGTGGCAAATTCGCCCCTAATTTGTATCTCTAAGTGAAATATGACTCTTAAGGAAAATAAGTTGCAAATACGATATTCACACTTTTTGAGTGGCAAATTTGCCCCTAATTTGTATTTGGATGTAAAATATGCCTCTTAAAGAAAATAAATTGCAAATACGATATTCACACTTTTTGAGTGGCAAATTTGCCCCTAATTTTTATTGGAATGTAAAATATGACTCTTAAAGAAAATAAATTGCAAATACGATATTCACACTTTTTGTGTGGCAAATTCGCCCTAATTTGTTTTTGGATGTGAAATATGACTCTTAAGGAAAATAAATTGCAAATACGATATTCACACTTTTTGAGTGGCAAATTTGCCCATAATTTGTATTTTGGATGTAAAATATGCCTCTTAAAGAAAATAAATTGCAAATACGATATTCACACTTTTTGAGTTGCAAATTCGCCCCTAATTTGTATTTGGATGTGAAATATGACTCTTAAGAAAAATAAATTGCAAATACAATATTCACACTTTTTGAGTGGCAAATTCGCCCCTAATTTTTATTTGGATGTGAAATATGACTATTAAGAAAAATAAATTGCAAATACGATTTTCACACTTTTTGAGTGACAAATTTACCCCTAATTTTTATTTGGATGTGAAATATGACTCTTAAGGAAAATAAATTTCAGATACGATATTCACACTTTTTTAGTGGCAAATTTGCCCCTAATTTGTATTTGGATGTGAAATATGACACTTAAAGAAAATAAATTGCAAATACGATATTCACACTTTTTGAGTGGCAAATTCGCCCCTAATTTGTATTTGGATGTGAAATATGACTCTTAAGAAAAATAAATTGCAAATACAATATTCACACTTTTTGAGTGGCAAATTCGCCCCTAATTTGTATTTGGATGTGAAATATGACTCTTAAGAAAAATAAATTGCAAATTCGATTTTCACACTTTTTGAGTGACAAATTTACCCCTAATTTTTATTTGGATGTGAAATATGACTCTTAAGGAAAATAAATTTCAGATACGATATTCACACTTTTTTAGTGGCAAATTTGCCCCTAATTTGTAT
The DNA here is from genome assembly GCA_949592205.1 of Helichrysum umbraculigerum. Lineage (NCBI taxonomy): Eukaryota > Viridiplantae > Streptophyta > Magnoliopsida > Asterales > Asteraceae > Helichrysum > Helichrysum umbraculigerum. The sequence goes on from CATIUR010000034.1 coordinate 81,470, forward strand.
TTGGATGTGAAATATGACACTTAAAGAAAATAAATTGCAAATACGATTTTCACACTTTTTGAGTGGCAAATTCGCCCCTAATTTGTATTTCTAAGTGAAATATGACTTTTAAGGAAAATAAATTGCAAATACGATATTCACACTTTTTGAGTGGCAAATTCGCCCCTAATTTGTATCTCTAAGAGAAATATGACTCTTAAGGAAAATAAATTGCAAATACGATATTCACACTTTTTGAGTGGCAAATTCGCCTCTAATTTGTATTTGGATGTGAAATATGACTCTTAAGGAAAATAAATTGTAAATACGATATTCACACTTTTTGAGTGGCAAATTCGCCCCTAATTTGTATCTCTAAGTGAAATATGACTCTTAAGGAAAATAAGTTGCAAATACGATATTCACACTTTTTGAGTGGCAAATTTGCCCCTAATTTGTATTTGGATGTAAAATATGCCTCTTAAAGAAAATAAGTTGCAAATACGATATTCACACTTTTTGAGTGGCAAATTTGCCCCTAATTTTTATTTGAATGTAAAATAATACTCTTAAAGAAAATAAATTGTAAATACGATATTCACACTTTTTGTGTGGCAAATTCGCCCCTAATTTGTTTTTGGATGTGAAATATGACTCTTAAGGAAAATAAATTGCAAATACGATATTCACACTTTTTGAGTGGCAAATTTGCCCATAATTTGTATTTTGGATGTAAAATAGGCCTCTTAAAGAAAATAAATTGCAAATACGATATTCACACTTTTTGAGTTGCAAATTTGCCCCTAATTTTTATTTGGATGTAAAATATGACTCTTAAAGAAAATAAATTGCAAATACGATATTCACACTTTTTGATTGGCAAATTTGCCCCTAATTTGTATTTGGATGTGAAATATGACGATTAAATAAAATAAATTGCAAATACGATATTCACACTTTTTGAGTGGCAAATTCGCCCCTAATTTGTATCTAAGTGAAATATGACTCTTAAGGAAAATAAATTGCAAATAAGATTTTCACACTTTTTGAGTGGCAAATTCGCCCTAATTTGTATTTGGATGTGAAATATGACTATTAACGAAAATAAATTGCAAATACGAGATTCGCACTTTTTGAGTGGCAAATTCGCCCCTAATTTGTATCTCTAAGTGAAATATGACTCTTAAGGAAAATAAGTTGCAAATACGATATTCACACTTTTTGAGTGGCAAATTTGCTCCTAATTTGTATTTGGATGTGAAATATGACTCTTAAGGAAATAAATTGCAAATTCCATTTTCACACTTTTTGAGTGGCAAATTCGCCCCTAATTTGTATTTGGATGTGAAATATGACTCTTAAGGAAAATAAGTTGCAAATACGATATTCACACTTTTTGAGTGACAAATTTGCCCATTATTTGTATTTGGATGTAAAATATGCCTTTTAAAGAAAATAAATTGCAAATACGATATTCACACTTTTTGAGTGGTAAATTTGCCCCTAATTTTTATTTGGATGTAAAATATGACTCTTAAAGAAAATAAATTGCAAATACGATATTCACACTTTTTGAGGGGCAAATTCGCCCCTAATTTGTATTTGGATGTGAAATATGACTCTTAAGAAAAATAAATTGCAAATACGATTTTCACACTTTTTGAGTGACAAATTTACCCCTAATTTTTATTTGGATGTGAAATATTACTCTTAAGGAAAATAAATTTCAGATACGATATTCACACTTTTTTAGTGGCAAATTTGCCCCTAATTTGTATTTGGATGTGAAATATGACACTTAAAGAAAATAAATTGCAAATACGATTTTCACACTTTTTGAGTGGCAAATTCGCCCCTAATTTGTATTTCTAAGTGAAATATGACTTTTAAGGAAAATAAATTGCAAATACGATATTCACACTTTTTGAGTGGCAAATTCGCCCCTAATTTGTATCTCTAAGAGAAATATGACTCTTAAGGAAAATAAATTGCAAATACGATATTCACACTTTTTGAGTGGCAAATTCGCCTCTAATTTGTATTTGGATGTGAAATATGACTCTTAAGGAAAATAAATTGTAAATACGATATTCACACTTTTTGAGTGGCAAATTCGCCCCTAATTTGTATCTCTAAGTGAAATATGACTCTTAAGGAAAATAAGTTGCAAATACGATATTCACACTTTTTGAGTGGCAAATTTGCCCCTAATTTGTATTTGGATGTAAAATATGCCTCTTAAAGAAAATAAATTGCAAATACGATATTCACACTTTTTGAGTGGCAAATTTGCCCCTAATTTTTATTGGAATGTAAAATATGACTCTTAAAGAAAATAAATTGCAAATACGATATTCACACTTTTTGTGTGGCAAATTCGCCCTAATTTGTTTTTGGATGTGAAATATGACTCTTAAGGAAAATAAATTGCAAATACGATATTCACACTTTTTGAGTGGCAAATTTGCCCATAATTTGTATTTTGGATGTAAAATATGCCTCTTAAAGAAAATAAATTGCAAATACGATATTCACACTTTTTGAGTTGCAAATTCGCCCCTAATTTGTATTTGGATGTGAAATATGACTCTTAAGAAAAATAAATTGCAAATACAATATTCACACTTTTTGAGTGGCAAATTCGCCCCTAATTTGTATTTGGATGTGAAATATGACTCTTAAGAAAAATAAATTGCAAATACGATTTTCACACTTTTTGAGTGACAAATTTACCCCTAATTTTTATTTGGATGTGAAATATGACTCTTAAGGAAAATAAATTTCAGATACGATATTCACACTTTTTTAGTGGCAAATTTGCCCCTAATTTGTATTTGGATGTGAAATATGACACTTAAAGAAAATAAATTGCAAATACGATTTTCACACTTTTTGAGTGGCAAATTCGCCCCTAATTTGTATTTGGATGTGAAATATGACTCTTAAGAAAAATAAATTGCAAATACAATATTCACACTTTTTGAGTGGCAAATTCGCCCCTAATTTGTATTTGGATGTGAAATATGACTCTTAAGAAAAATAAATTTCAAATACGATTTTCACACTTTTTGAGTGACAAATTTACCCCTAATTTTTATTTGGATGTGAAATATGACTCTTAAGGAAAATAAATTTCAGATACGATATTCACACTTTTTTAGTGGCAAATTTGCCCCTAATTTGTATTTGGATGTGAAATATGACACTTAAAGAAAATAAATTGCAAATACGATTTTCACACTTTTTGAGTGGCAAATTCGCCCCTAATTTGTATTTCTAAGTGAAATATGACTTTTAAGGAAAATAAATTGCAAATACGATATTCACACTTTTTGAGTGGCAAATTCGCCCCTAATTTGTATCTCTAAGAGAAATATGACTCTTAAGGAAAATAAATTGCAAATACGATATTCACACTTTTTGAGTGGCAAATTCGCCCTTAATTTGTATCTCTAAGTGAAATATGACTCTTAAGGAAAATAAGTTGCAAATACGATATTCACACTTTTTGAGTGGCAAATTTGCCCCTAATTTGTATTTGGATGTAAAATATGCCTCTTAAAGAAAATAAGTTGCAAATACGATATTCACACTTTTTGAGTGGCAAATTTGCCCCTAATTTTTATTTGAATGTAAAATATGACTCTTAAAGAAAATAAATTGCAAATACGATATTCACACTTTTTGTGTGGCAAATTCGCCCCAAATTTGTTTTTGGATGTGAAATATGACTCTTAAGGAAAATAAATTGCAAATACGATATTCACACTTTTTGAGTGGCAAATTTGCCCATAATTTGTATTTTGGATGTAAAATATGCCTCTTAAAGAAAATAAATTGCAAATACGATATTCACACTTTTTGAGTTGCAAATTTGCCCCTAATTTTTATTTGGATGTAAAATATGACTCTTAAAGAAAATAAATTGCAAATACGATATTCACACTTTTTGAGTGGCAAATTTGCCCCTAATTTGTATTTGGATGTGAAATATGACGATTAAATAAAATAAATTGCAAATACGATATTCACACTTTTTAAGTGGCAAATTCGCCCCTAATTTGTATCTAAGTGAAATATGACTCTTAAGGAAAATAAATTGCAAATAAGATTTTCACACTTTTTGAGTGGCAAATTCGCCCTAATTTGTATTTGGATGTGAAATATGACTATTAAGGAAAATAAATTGCAAATACGAGATTCGCACTTTTTGAGTGGCAAATTCGCCCCTAATTTGTATCTCTAAGTGAAATATGACTCTTAAGGAAAATAAGTTGCAAATACGATATTCACACTTTTTGAGTGGCAAATTTGCTCCTAATTTGTATTTGGATGTGAAATATGACTCTTAAGGAAATAAATTGCAAATTCCATTTTCACACTTTTTGAGTGGCAAATTCGCCCCTAATTTGTATTTGGATGTGAAATATGACTCTTAAGGAAAATAAGTTGCAAATACGATATTCACACTTTTTGAGTGACAAATTTGCCCATTATTTGTATTTGGATGTAAAATATGCCTCTTAAAGAAAATAAATTGCAAATACGATATTCACATTTTTTGAGTGGTAAATTTGCCCCTAATTTTTATTTGGATGTAAAATATGACTCTTAAAGAAAATAAATTGCAAATACGATATTCACACTTTTTGAGTGGCAAATTCGCCCCTAATTTGTATTTGGATGTGAAATATGACTCTTAAGAAAAATAAATTGCAAATACAATATTCACACTTTTTGAGTGGCAAATTCGCCCCTAATTTGTATTTGGATGTGAAATATGACTCTTAAGAAAAACAAATTGCAAATACGATTTTCACACTTTTTGAGTGACAAATTTACCCCTAATTTTTATTTGGATGTGAAATATGACTCTTAAGGAAAATAAATTTCAGATACGATATTCACACTTTTTAAGTGGCAAATTTGCCCCTAATTTGTATTTGGATGTGAAATATGACACTTAAAGAAAATAAATTGCAAATACGATTTTCACACTTTTTGAGTGGCAAATTCGCCCCTAATTTGTATTTCTAAGTGAAATATGACTTTTAAGGAAAATAAATTGCAAATACGATATTCACACTTTTTGAGTGGCAAATTCGCCCCTAATTTGTATCTCTAAGTGAAATATGACTCTTAAGGAAAATAAATTGCAAATACGATATTCACACTTTTTGAGTGGCAAATTCGCCCCTAATTTGTATTTGGATGTGAAATATGACTCTTAAGGAAAATAAATTGTAAATACGATATTCACACTTTTTGAGTGGCAAATTCGCCCCTAATTTGTATCTCTAAGTGAAATATGACTCTTAAGGAAAATAAGTTGCAAATACGATATTCACACTTTTTGAGTGGCAAATTTGCCCCTAATTTGTATTTGGATGTAAAATATGCCTCTTAAAGAAAATAAATTGCAAATACGATATTCACAATTTTTGAGTGGCAAATTTGCCCCTAATTTTTATTTGAATGTAAAATATGACTCTTAAAGAAAATAAATTGCAAATACGATATTCACACTTTTTGTGTGGCAAATTCGCCCTAATTTGTTTTTGGATGTGAAATATGACCTTTAAGGAAAATAAATTGCAAATACGATATTCACACTTTTTGAGTGGCAAATTTGCCCATAATTTGTATTTTGGATGTAAAATATGCCTCTTAAAGAAAATAAATTGCAAATACGATATTCACACTTTTTGAGTTGCAAATTTGCCCCTAATGTTTATTTGGATGTAAAATATGAATCTTAAAGAAAATAAATTGCAAATACGATATTCACACTTTTTGAGTGGCAAATTCGCCCCTAATTTGTATTTGGATGTGAAATATGACTCTTAAGGAAAATAAGTTGCAAATACGATATTCACACTTTTTGAGTAACAAATTTGCCCATTATTTGTATTTGGATGTAAAATATGCCTCTTAAAGAAAATAAATTGCAAATACGATATTCACACTTTTTGAGTGGTAAATTTGCCCCTAATTTTTATTTGGATGTAAAATATGACTCTTAAAGAAAATAAATTGCAAATACGATATTCACACTTTTTGAGTGGCAAATTCGCCCCTAATTTGTATTTGGATGTGAAATATGACTCTTAAGAAAAATAAATTGCAAATACAATATTCACACTTTTTGAGTGGCAAATTCGCCCCTAATTTGTATTTTGATGTGAAATATGACTCTTAAGAAAAATAAATTGCAAATACGATTTTCACACTTTTTGAGTGACAAATTTACCCCTAATTTTTATTTGGATGTGAAATATGACTCTTAAGGAAAATAAATTTCAGATACGATATTCACACTTTTTTAGTGGCAAATTTGCCCCTAATTTGTATTTGGATGTGAAATATGACACTTAAAGAAAATAAATTGCAAATACGATTTTCACACTTTTTGAGTGGCAAATTCGCCCCTAATTTGTATTTCTAAGTGAAATATGACTTTTAAGGAAAATAAATTGCAAATACGATATTCACACTTTTTGAGTGGCAAATTCGCCCCTAATTTGTATCTCTAAGTGAAATATTGATGATCCCAGCTAGAGATCTTAGTATGTATTACTTTGATTGATTATTAATAAGCTTGCGGAATAGTTTATTAATAACTTGAAGAACAAACTTGTATATAACAGAATATCTAACCAAAAGCTTCAATATTATTAACAATAATACGAACACACAACCTGTGTTAGGGTTTACAACCTTGAAGCTAATAACTAGAATGAATTCGTATATCACTTCCTCTAGGGTTTTACAGAATCTCTATTTATAACACATAGAGTCCTTTACAAAATCAAACTATTATGGAAATCCTATCTATTCCATAATTATCTCTAACCGACTAACCAACAGTGGTTGAGTATATAACTAACAGGGGTAGTACTCGTATATTATCAACAGTGGTTGAGTACTTACAAAATACAAACTATACACTAACAGTGGCCCTGTTAGACAAATGTACTAACAGCGGTTGTCTTCTTCTAACAGTGGTTGACTTCTTCTAACAGTGGTTGAAGTCTTATACCAACAGCGGCATGATACTTGTATTCTGAGCAAATCTAACAGTGTCTCAGGTCTCAACAATCTCCCCCTAAACTTGATCATTCAGAGTAATGATTCAAGTTTCAATCCTTCTTTTCTTCTTCTTTCTCCTTCATTGTTTGCCGCTTATGCAGTTGATTAAACACCATGTATAAAGCTCTGTAAACTCCTTCAGTAATGATGGTTGTAGATAACTTCAAATCAATCAATCTATTCAGCAACCCTGTTCCCAGCACATAATGTCGATCATCAAACATGTAGATCACCTGCCCATTGTTGAATACTACCATGTGTACTCCAGCTCTGGCAAAATATCTCCAGGTTATAACCCTTTGATAACAATGAAAGAATAAGTGATACAAGCTGGCTGGTTCAAACAGGCTCTGCAATAACTCCATCATTTGTCTTTCAATCACTGCTTCAGAGTTCTTTCTATTCCTGATTCTGCTCACTTGATACAATTCCAAAAGATCATCTCTTGTACAAATTCTGAGCAAATCAACCATACTCCCAACATGATCATCAAATCCTCTTTCCCTTTCAATCTTGATCTCAAGGATCATTTTTCTGAAACCATAATCAATTGCTACTCCTTCCCAATTTATAATTCTAGCCTTTCTTGGTCCTTCAGAAATCTCCTTGCTATCAGTCAGAATCTTGATTCTCTTTTTCAGCTCTGGATCAAATCTTGGAATATCAGGAATAACATTATCTTTAGAAATCTGATTTTTCCATGAATTTCTTCTAACTTCATTCTGCTTTTCCTCTAAGGCTTTCTCTGCTGCCTCAGTAGCTGCCTTTTCTCTTCTTTCTTCTTCTTCTTTCAAAAACTTTTTCATTTCCCTATCTGCCTTTTCCTTCTTCTCCTTCATCAATGCATTCAAATTCCTATTCTCTTCCATTTTCTTTGTCCACTCTTCATCTTTTCCCATATACCTATCATATGCCTGTTGCAGCTTCTGCATATTCCATCCTCTAACAATTTTAGCTGGAGCATAATTTTCAGATAATGCATTGATCATTTGTCTTCTCCTTTCAGCATATGGTAAAGGTTTACTCCTTTTCTTGGCTAATTCCTCTTGCTTTTTCTTTCTAGCCCTTTCCTCATTTGCCCTTTTCATCAACAAAAATCCAGAAGATAACTCTTCCTCTTCATTACCTTTCTTCTTCTTCAAATAATCATGAACTCTCTGAGCAGGAAGCTTTAATCCTTGTGCAGTCTTTTCTTTAACAATCTCTGCAGCTTTCTGTGTAATAGTCACTACACTCAGATCATCCAAAATCATTTTCACATCATCACCCTCTCCTTCAGCTTTAGCTTCTGCAGCTCTCCTTATCAACCTTTCTCTTTCTTCTACTTGCATCCTCAGCATATCATGAGACTCAATATGAGGCTCTTTAATTTCTTTCACCTTTGATTTTTCTTTTAACTTTCCTTTACCTTTGTCTTTTGGATCAATCACAGGCAATTTAGACTTAGGTTTGAGTGGTGAAGTTGGTTCTCTTATTGTAACAGGTACCTCTCTTGGTCTTGTTGTTGTTGTAGTTGTGGCAGGAGTTGGTATGATAGCAGTGGTGATTGGTGTATCAACAGTGGTAGGAGTTAGTGTACTAACAGGGGTAGACATAACAGTGGTTGTGTTAGTGTTGACAGGGGTTGAAATTGTGACAACAGAGGTAGAACTTTTGACAGGGGATAAAGTTTTAGTTGACTTTCTTCTGGGAATAGATTTCTTTCTTGTAAAGGTCTGCAACTTCTTCTCTTCAGCAATTGATTGCTCCCCCTTAACCTCAACTTCTCCTTCTTTTTCAACATCATCAACCACCTCATACACTGACCTATCACTGAAACTCACTCTTTTCTTATCATCCAGATTAGCACCCATCACATCCCAAACATATAATCTAAGTGCAGCTTTCTCAGGCAACCCTTTATTCAATGGAAATACCTGATAAACTGTTTCATCAGTCTGCTCTGCTCCTGCACCATCAACCACCTCATCATCTAAATTTTCATGTATCACATAATCAGATACATTTAGCTCCTCCTCAGCCTTATCCCTGCTCTGCACATAATCATCATCTTTATCATCAAACACTAACTCCACAGTGTCTTCTGATTGTGCCTCAATATTCATCTCAACTGTATTATCATCAAACTCAAGCACCTCTGTAGCTGTATTATCATCAAACACCTCTGTAGCTGCAGAATCATCATTCATCTCATCAATATTGATCATTTCTCCATCCATATCATCATGAGGTCCATATGAATCATCATCATCATCATCACCTGCTCTTGAACCATCATCTTCAGGCATAATATCATCATCTGCTTTCTTCTCCCCCTTGCCTGAAGATTCTTTTAACCTATGTGCAGGTAGAAGAATATTATTGACAGCCTCCTCAAGCACTAACAACCTATTCTTCATATCAAGCAACTCTTCCTTCTGATGATCAATGAGCTCCTTCTGTTTAGCAATGAACTCATCCTGAGCTTGAATTTTCTGTTGAGCCTCTTTTCTGTAAGCCCTTTCTCTCTCATATTTGCTCCATAGTTTATTGACATCATGTACAAGATAAGAAATCGTCAATTCATCAGTATCACTAGGCTCATCAACATTAGAGTGTGACTTCTTAGTTGAATCCTTGCCCACATCTGCCACTGCAGATGTCCCTTGGTTATTGGTACTGGGACCTACATTTGAATCATCACCCATAGGTTCATCAAACATAGTTGCCTCTGGTTGGGTCTGATTAATGTTACCACTATCCTGCCCTGCCAGTGGGCTAGAAACAGTAGTGGCAGCCCTTCCAGAATGAACATTTTCATCAAGTATGTTCACCTGTTGTGTTGGAACAGTTGACTGAGACTGTGGAGAAACAGGAATCTCCATAGCCTGTGTAGCCTTCTTGGATTTCTTGGCTTTAGATTGGGTAGGCTGTTTGTTCCCTTGTTTTCTTTTGATGCCACCTCTTGATGTGTGTTCAGAACCAACTTGTGTTGTTGGTCTGTCATCATTTGGTCCAGATGGTGTTGGTAATACACCACCAGTGGCAGAAGGAGTAACTAGCATTGTAGAAAATAATGCAGTTTCCTTCTTAGAAAAAGCATTCTGATACTTATTCATAGCCTGAATAGTCCTCAAAGATAGAGTAGAACTAACAATTACACTATCCTCTGCTGGCAGATTTGACAATTGATTATTCAACAAAAGCTGAACAAATCTAGGGTACATAACGAATGTATCACCCTTTACATTCCTAATCATATTATCTAAGATAAATCTAGACATATTAAATTTAATACCCTGTGCCAAGCAGATAATAGGATATGCAATCGTAGAACTAAATTCATTAAAACTAGTTCTCTTTTGAGACAAACATACCAGAAAAGTATGAATGTAGAACTTCCATTGAGGACAAAACCATGACTTCAAGAAAGTATAGTCTGATCTTGTCTTTCCTGAACCTTCATACCCCATATCCATAATGCCTTTAAACAAATCTTCTCTCGATAACTCCAGAATTCCACCTTCATCATCAAACTGTAAAAGTTCTCTTAGAACAATCTCAGTAACCATTACCTTCTGACCCTTGACAGTGGAATGAATGTGAGTAATGCCATTAACATTCCCTTCCTTTGCATTCTGCCAGAACTCCTGAATATGTGATCGAATCAATCGTGGAGCGACAGTAAGGGCATAAGTAACTGGACAATTACTCAAGAAATCGATGATAGGGTGAAAATACTCATCGGCAAGGTCTTTATTCAAGAAAGCCCTCATGTTGTGTTCAGAATGAACACTTAGCATAGAAGTACCAGAATCAGACGATGATGAAGATGCCATTGATGTAATCGATGAACGAACGAAGAGTGAATTACAATAAACAACTTAAAGCGAGAGCGATTATTGAAAGGTTTTGAAAATTTTGAAAGCGTAATTGAAAAAGTGAAGTATTTGAGTATTTATTTGATGATAGTGCCAAGCCCTAAAAATAGAACTAGCAGTGGCACTTCTGGTTATACCCAACAGGGGTACAATTTACAAACAAACCCAACAGGGGTACCTCACTTGTCAATTTATAGTCAACCCTTTCTAACCATCTAACAAAGCTAGCAGCGGCTGATAGTCTAGCAGGGGCATCCGACCAAGGAAACGCCAACTTAGAACTAACAGGGGCATAAACTTAGCTTAGTTAGACAACGAAATTTTTTTTTTTTTTTTTTTTTTTTTTTTTTTTTTTTTTTTTTTTAACCAAAACAAATAAGAAGAAACAAATAAAACATTAAATTCCAGCTCAAGTGATGTCTCTTGACAGTGGCTGAAACCTGCAATATTAAACTAAGAAAAACAACTAGCAGGGGTTAAATTACACACATATACAGCAGGGGTTTAAACTACATTGACAGTGGCACAGGTAAACTAACAGTGGCACCATCACCTGACCCTGTCACATACAATATATTTTACCCCTGTTAGTATCAAATCCAGACCAAAACACTACGTGAGATTGATCATACCAATATTAGTTATCAAAAATGTAAATCTTCCTACATCAAATGCTTTTGTAAAAAGATCTGCAAGTTGATTATCAGTATGAATTTTAAAAATATGAATCAATCTTTTATCATAACAATCTCTTATAAAATGATATCTGATTTCAATGTGTTTGGTTTTTGAATGCTTAACTGGATTCTGAATGATACTAATAGCAGAAGTATTATCAATATAAATAGGAGTGTTCATGAAAGTCAAACCATAATCCAGCATTTGATTCTGAATCCAAAGAACCTGTGCACAGCAACTTGATGCTGCAACATATTCTGCTTCTGCTGTAGAAGTGGAAACTGTGGTTTGCTTCTTGCATTGCCATGACACTAACCTATTTCCAAGAAATTGACATCCTCCACTAGTCGATTTCCTATCCATATTCTCACCACCATAGTCACTATCTGTGAATGCCTTTAGCTCAAAATCTGATCCTTTAGCATACCAAAGGCCCAAGTCTGGTTGACCTTTCAAGTATCTAAAGATCCTCTTCACAGCATACATGTGTGACTGCTTTGGATTGGTCTGATATCTAGCACAAAGACACACTGCAAACATTATATCAGGTCTGGATGAAGTTAAATACATCAATGAACCAATCATTGACCTGTATAAGTGCACATCTACTTCCTCCCCCTCAGGATCAGAATTAAGATGTTTATGTGCCTCCATGGGAGTGCTAGCTACCTTCACGTCTTTATAACCAAATTTATTCAAAATATCTTTCACATACTTCCCTTGGTTAATAAAGATTCCATCTAACTTTTGCTTGACCTGCAATCCTAAAAAGAATGTGAGTTCACCCATTGAACTCATTTTGAACTTCTTATGCATTAAATCTTCAAACTCTTTGCACAATGAATCCCTTGTAGACCCGAAAATAATATCATCAACATACACCTGTACCAGCAATATATCTCTTTGAACCCTCTTGGTAAACAATGTCTTGTCAATAGTACCTCTCTTGAATCCATTCTTGAGCAAGTACTCAGATAGAGTATCATACCAAGCTCTTGGAGCTTGATGTAATCCATACAATGCTTTCTTCAATCTGCACACTCTATCTGGATATGTTGGATCTTCAAACCCTGGTGGTTGGCAAACATACACCTCATCATCAATTAGACCATGAAGAAAAGCACTCTTCACATCCATTTGATAGACTTTAAAATCCTGATAAGATGCATAAGCTAAAAATAATCTAATAGCTTCTATTCTAGCAACAGGGGCAAAGACATCATCATAATCTATGCCTTCTTCCTGTGTGTACCCCTGTGCTACCAACCGAGCCTTATTCTTGATCACTATTCCTCTTTCATCTCTCTTGTTCTTAAAGATCCATCTTGTGCCTATAGCTTTCTTTCCTTTTGGAAGATCAACCAAATCCCACACATCTTGCAGTTTGAATTGCAACAATTCTTCCTGCATAGATTCAATCCAGCTTGGATCTTTGAGAGCCTCCACTGCCTTCTTTGGTTCCATCTGTGAAAGAAAACATACATATAATGAAGTATGTACATCTTCTTCTCTTACCTTGGTTTGATGTCTTGTCTGAACAGGAGTCATAATATCACCAATAATCAAATCCAAGGAATGATCTTTATGAACCACATATTTAGATGTAGAAGTATCCAGTAGTTCTCTTTCCAAATTAGAACCCAAAAGATTATCTATCTCAGAGTCTGAAAAAGACTCTCTTTCCTCTCTTTCCTTTGATGGCTTTGGAGTTGCTTCAAAATCTGACAAAGAAGTCCTTTCCAAAACTTGAAATGGAGGACTTTGTTCAACAAATTTTGGAGAATCGTGCTCTCCTTCTGAATCATGCTCTGAAACTATATGAGAACTCTTTGAACCATTTTCTGTTGGAATTGAACCATCTTCATCCTTTGAACCATTTTTGCTACTTGACCCACTTGAATCATCTGAAGGTTCATCTTGCTCTAACTGGAATACTTCTGGAGGATCTGGAGACCAAATAGGAAACAAGACATACTTCAAGTCATCCTTTTTAGTTTGACTTGAGGTTGATTTCCCATCTTTACCTGCATCATTACCTGCATCTGTACCTGCATCTGTACCTGCACTAATAGACAAATCTGGATATCTAAAAGCATGGGTTAGTGCATCAATATCAAACAAAACTTCTGGACCTTTTCCTTCTACATTTGATGTATGTTCATTAAAGGTCACATCCATGGTCTCTTCTATGATCCTAGTCCTTTTGTTAAATACTCTATAAGCCTTGCTTTGAATAGAGTATCCAACAAATACACCCTCATCTACCTTACTCTGAAACTTACCAAGATGATCTCTGGTATTTAAGACAGTACAAGGACATCCAAATGGTTTTAAAAAGCTAACCAAAGGTTTTCTTTTAAAGAATAACTCATAGGGTGTCTTGTTATGAGGTTTAATAATCAAAATCCTATTCAAAACATAACAAGCAGTGCTAACAGCCTCTGCCCAAAAGGACATTGGTAGTTTAGCATCTGCTAGCATGCTTCTAGCAGCCTCAATTAGTGTCCTATTCCTCCTCTCAGCTACTCTATTTTGTTGTGGAGTCCTAGGTGCACTATACTGTCTTTCTATACCTTTATCCTCACAGAACTTATTCATCTCATGATTCTTAAATTCTGTCCCATTATCACACCTGATGATCTTAACCTTTTGATTAGTTGAATTCTCAATCCTAGTTATGAATGATCTAAGTATTTCACCTGTCTCATCCTTAGTCCTAAGAAAGAACACCCAACTCATTCTAGAGTAATCATCAGTTATTACCAAACAGTAAGATTTCTTCCCTTGACTAGCTACATTGGTAGGGCCAAACAAATCCATATGTAACAGGTGTAAGGGAGTGGTATTGGTATTCACAAGCTTGGTCTTATAAGAGGTCTTGTGTTGCTTACCTTTGAGACATGCTACACAGTGGTCACTACATTCAAATAACTTTTCAGGTAAGCCTCTCACTAGCTTATTCCTAACAAGTTTATTCATGGTCTTGAAATTCAAGTGACACATCCTCCTATGCCATAGTTCAGATTCAGATACAGTAGCTTTAGAAATGAGACAGTTAACATTTTGAGATTCCATCTTGTTTAAATCACTACAGTATACATTATCCTTTCTTGGAACTCTCATTAAAATCTTATCTTCAGGTATTTTGAGTTTTTCAGAAAGTATAAGGCATTCTGTGTCAGTGAAATATACAGGATTTTGCTTATCTGTGATTTGACTCACACTAAGCAAATTGTATCTCAATTGCTCAACATAATAAACATCATTGAAAGTGAGCTTACTGCTTTTTACCTTACCTTTACCTGTGATTTTACCTCCTTTAGGATTGCTTCCAAATGCTACATCTCCTCCAGAAAACGCTTTAAAGTCCTGTAGCTTTTTCCTGTCTCCAGTCATGTGTCTTGAACAGCCAGAATCAATATGCCATAAGCTTGGTGGCTTGCCCTGCACATATATGAGAAAAACAGTTAGTTTTTCTTGGGAACCCAAACCAATTTGGCTTTGGGTTTCCCTTGAGCACCATTGACATCAACCCTTTTGACAGTGATTGATCTCAGTGCTGCATTGGTTTTGGACACTTCAGATTTACACTCATTTTTATGTCTCCAAAAACAATCAATTTTAGACCTGACAGGGGTTAATGGTTTGACAGTGGTCACCTTTAAGTTTGTATTGATTACCCTGGCAGTGGTAGCTTTACTTGGTATAAACATTCTTTTGAAATGTTTAATACCAGCAGAGGTACCATGCCTGACAGTGGTCAAACCCTCCCCTGTTCGTGTCTTGCCTCTGTTAGCCGTTGACAGGGGCACTGCTGTAGCATTAACAGGGGCTGCAGCCTTGCCTCTGTTAGGCTTATTTATCAACACATGACCTGTACCACTGTTCCTATTATTTTTAGGATTGTAGTAACAGTCCTGTTGAAGATGATTATATCTACCACAAATAAAACATGACTTTCTTTTCACACATTCAAACCCATTACCCAACCTTTGTGAAACCAATTGGTTCCAATTTCTTTGATTACCCCTGGGAATGGATTTATTCACATTACTTGCAGTATGTAACTCAGACTTCTTTGATTTACATGTACACTTATCACACTCAGATTTCAACTTGTCTTCTGATTCAGTATTGACCTTTTTGTGTACATACCCTAAACCTGAACTAGCCTTGTTGGTTTTCCTGACTTGATCTAACTGAGCCTTTGCTTTCTCAACAAACATCTTTTTACCCTCTTCTAGTTTAGTACTATTAAGTTCAGAAACTAGACCAGTAATAGACTTAACACTACCATCCACAGAATTACCACTAGATGAGCTATCACTATCACACTCATCTTCCTCAGTCCAATCAGATACCTCAACTTTATCAAAATTCACATTATCATCACAATTAACAACTGGATCTACCTTTTTAACCTCCTCAGACACACCTACCTTAAGTGTTTCTAAAACAAAATCACTTTTAGGTGGGAAATAAGTATGATTATAAGGTGGAGGAACAGCATTAAGGTTGTAACCTAATCCAAGTTTTAATTTATCATGAATTTGAGACTTGATTAAGTTTTGAACACCTTTTGAAACATTTTCCAACTCATCAACTTTCAATTTTATTGACTCCTTATCAGAAATTGCCTCAGCCAACTTAGCACTTAGCATATCAACTTTTGTTTGTAAAGCTTTCTTTTCCCAATTTAGATACTTAACATCTAAGTGAAATTGAGATTCATTCTTTTCATAAGCTTTTATCTGATTTTCTAAGTTTTCAATAGCTAAAGTGGCATGTTGACTCTTTTCCTTACAAGCTTTTAATTCATTACACACAACCATATTATGATCCCTATAAAATTTAACCATTTTCTTACATGCAGGAGAACATAATTTAGATTGTACCTCATATGGAATGTCTGAAGACTCTGGTTCTTCTGTGACAGCCATCAAAGCTTGATTCTGAACTACAAGCTCTTCTTGGTCACTCCAGTCAAATCCTCCCATTCCATCTTGAGCAACCAATGAATCTGAAGTGGTGTTCTGAACAGGTACCAATCTTCTTTGTGGAGCAGAATTATTTCTCATAATACCATTCTGAGATCCTCCAGCCTGTGTGCTCTTGCATTCTCTAGCAAAGTGTCCCATCTTGTGACAATTGAAACACTCCACCTTGCTCTTGTCAAAACCAGCTACACCATCTCTCTTGTAAGAAAAGTTTCTGTTCCCAGACCTCTGCATAAACCTCTTTGCCCTGATTGTAATCATGGCCATTTGCCATCTTAAATCCATCTCTTCCAGGTCCTCTTCACTAACCTGCTCCAAATCTTCTGTAGTTAATGAAGAATTCACATGGCTTGCAAAGAATGCTTCCAATACATTATCATTAGCACCAGATGTGCTACAACTACCAGATTCACCAACAGAAACAAAAGCAGCATTGTTAGAGCTACCATTGGACTGCTTCAATGCTAGAACTTCAGGCTCAAAATTCCTCAGATCATTATACAGGTCTTCAATCTCTTTCTCTTCAAGATCTGGACTTTGTCTAAGTCCCACAGTGTACATATTCCAATCTGTACCAAGTGATCTTAGAAACTTCCTGTTCAAGTCATCTTTATCAATCTTGACATTGTGATTTTCTAAATCACCCACAAGTTTTTGAAACCTATCAAAAGTCTGAGTCAGATTTTCAGACTTTACACCTGCAAAGTTTTCAAACTGTTGTTTGAGAAGAGATCTCTTATTCTTCTTGGTGTTATCATTACCACCAAATCTCTTAACAATTGCTTGCATAAGAACCTGAGCATCTTCACAGTTTTCAAACTTCCTTTGATACTCATTAGGAATAGACAAAAGTAGAGTACTTAATGCCTTCCACTCTGTTGCTCTTTCTTTTCTCTCTGCATCAGACTTTGGTGGTGGTCTTTCTTCCTTTTTACCATCTGCATCCTTAGTATAGTTTGGTCCATTAGTAACCACCTCCCACATCATATAATCCGTAAGCAACATGTATTGCCTAATCCTAGTCTGCCATAACTCAAACTCATCAGGTTTGAGCATGGGAATCTTTGTAGCTTGTATTCCTTCCATTGATTCAGTAGACATCTTGTTATTTGTTGAAAAAGCTGCGAAATTCAATTACCTTCTTCAAGATCAAAGTAATATCAAGCTCTGATACCACTTGATGATCCCAGCTAGAGATCTTAGTATGTATTACTTTGATTGATTATTAATAAGCTTGCGGAATAGTTTATTAATAACTTGAAGAACAAACTTGTATATAACAGAATATCTAACCAAAAGCTTCAATATTATTAACAATAATACGAACACACAACCTGTGTTAGGGTTTACAACCTTGAAGCTAATAACTAGAATGAATTCGTATATCACTTCCTCTAGGGTTTTACAGAATCTCTATTTATAACACATAGAGTCCTTTACAAAATCAAACTATTATGGAAATCCTATCTATTCCATAATTATCTCTAACCGACTAACCAACAGTGGTTGAGTATATAACTAACAGGGGTAGTACTCGTATATTATCAACAGTGGTTGAGTACTTACAAAATACAAACTATACACTAACAGTGGCCCTGTTAGACAAATGTACTAACAGCGGTTGTCTTCTTCTAACAGTGGTTGACTTCTTCTAACAGTGGTTGAAGTCTTATACCAACAGCGGCATGATACTTGTATTCTGAGCAAATCTAACAGTGTCTCAGGTCTCAACAAATATGACTCTTAAGGAAAATAAATTGCAAATACGATATTCACACTTTTTGAGTGGCAAATTCGCCCCTAATTTGTATTTCGAAGTGAAATATGACACTTAAGAAAAATAAATTGCAAATACGATTTTCACACTTTTTGAGTAGCAAATTTACCCCTAATTTGTATTTGGATGTAAAATATGACTCTTAAGGAATATAAATTTCAAATACGATATTCACACTTTTTGAGTTACAAATTTGCCCCTAATTTGTATTTGGATGTGAAATATGACTCTTAAAGAAAATAAATTGCAAATACGATTTTCACACTTTTTGAGTGGCTAATTTACCCCTAATTTGTATTTGGATGTGAAATATGACTCTTAAGGAAAATAAATTGCAAATACGATATTCACACTTTTTGAGTGGCAAATTCGCCCCTAATTTGTATTTCGAAGTGAAATATGACACTTAAGAAAAATAAATTGCAAATACGATTTTCACACTTTTTGAGTAGCAAATTTACCCCTAATTTGTATTTGGATGTGAAATATGACTCTTAAGGAATATAAATTTCAAATACGATATTCACACTTTTTGAGTTACAAATTTGCCCCTAATTTGTATTTGGATGTGAAATATGACTCTTAAAGAAAATAAATTGCAAATACGATTTTCACACTTTTTGAGTGGCTAATTTACCCCTAATTTGTATTTGGATGTGAAATATGACTCTTAAGGAAAATAAATTGCAAATACGATATTCACACTTTTTGAGTGGCAAATTCGCCTCTAATTTGTATTTGTATGTGAAATATGACTCTTAAGGAAAATAAGTTGCAAATACGATTTTCACACTTTTTGAGTGGCAAAATTGCTTCTAATTTGTATTTGGATGTGAAATATGACTTTTAAGGAAAATAAATTTCAAATACGATTTTCACACTTTTTGAGTGGCAAATTCGCCCCTAATTTGTATTTGGATATGAAATATGACTCTTAAGGAAAATAAATTGCAAATACCATTTTCACACTTTTTGAGTGTCAAATTCGCCCCTAATTTGTATTTGGATGTGAAATATGACTCTTAAGAAGAATAAATTGCAAATACGATATTCACACTTTTTGAGTGGTAAATTTACCCCTAATTTGTATTTCAAAGTGAAATATGACTCTTAAGGAAAATAAGTTGCAAATACGATATTCACACTTTTTGAGCGGCAAATTCGCCCCTAATTTGTATTTGGATGTGAAATATGACTCTTAAGAAAAATAAATTGCAAATACGATTTTCACACTTTTTGAGTGGCAAATTCGCCTCTAATTTGTATTTGGATGTGAAATATGACTCTTAAGGAAAATAAATTGCAAATACGATTTTCACACTTTTTGAGTGGCAAATTCGTCCCTAATTTGTATTTGGATGTGAAATATGACTCTTAAGGAAAATAAATTGCAAATACCATTTCACACTTTTTGAGTGGCAAATTCGCCCCTAATTTGTATTTGGATGTGAAATATGACTCTTAAGGAAAATAAATTGCAAATACGATTTTCACACTTTTTGAGTGGCAAATTCGCCCCTAATTTGTATTTGGATGTGAAATATGACTCTTAATGAAAATAAATTGCAAATACCATTTTCACACTTTTTGAGTGGCAAATTCGCCCCTAATTTGTATTTGGATGTGAAATATGACTCTTAAGAAAAATAAATTGCAAATACGATATTCACACTTTTTGAGTGGTAAATTTACCCCTAATTTGTATTTCAAAGTGAAATATGACTCTTAAGGAAAATAAGTTGCAAATACGATATTCACACTTTTTGAGCGGCAAATTCGCCCCTAATTTGTATTTGGATGTGAAATATGACTCTAAAGAAAAATAAATTGCAAATACGATATTCACACTTTTTGAGCGGCAAATTCGCCCCTAATTTGTATTTGGATGTGAAATATGACTCTTAAGAAAAATAAATTGCAAATACGATTTTCACACTTTTTGAGTGGCAAATTCGCCTCTAATTTGTATTTGGATGTGAAATATGACTCTTAAGGAAAATAAGTTGCAAATACGATTTTCACACTTTTTGAGTGGCAAAATTGCTTCTAATTTGTATTTGGATGTGAAATATGACTTTTAAGGAAAATAAATTGCAAATACGATTTTCACACTTTTTGAGTGGCAAATTCGCCCCTAATTTGTATTTGGATATGAAATATGACTCTTAAGGAAAATAAATTGCAAATACCATTTTCACACTTTTTGAGTGTCAAATTCGCCCCTAATTTGTATTTGGATGTGAAATATGACTCTTAAGAAAAATAAATTGCAAATACGATATTCACACTTTTTGAGTGGTAAATTTACCCCTAATTTGTATTTCAAAGTGAAATATGACTCTTAAGGAAAATAAGTTGCAAATACGATATTCACACTTTTTGAGCGGCAAATTCGCCCCTAATTTGTATTTGGATGTGAAATATGACTCTTAAGAAAAATAAATTGCAAATACGATTTTCACACTTTTTGAGTGGCAAATTCGCCTCTAATTTGTATTTGGATGTGAAATATGACTCTTAAGGAAAATAAATTGCAAATACGATTTTCACACTTTTTGAGTGGCAAATTCGTCCCTAATTTGTATTTGGATGTGAAATATGACTCTTAAGGAAAATAAATTGCAAATACCATTTCACACTTTTTGAGTGGCAAATTCGCCCCTAATTTGTATTTGGATGTGAAATATGACTCTTAAGGAAAATAAATTGCAAATACGATTTTCACACTTTTTGAGTGGCAAATTCGCCCCTAATTTGTATTTGGATGTGAAATATGACTCTTAATGAAAATAAATTGCAAATACCATTTTCACACTTTTTGAGTGGCAAATTCGCCCCTAATTTGTATTTGGATGTGAAATATGACTCTTAAGAAAAATAAATTGCAAATATGATTTTCACACTTTTTGAGTGGCAAATTTCCCCATAATTTGTATTTAGATGTGAAATATGACTCTTAAGAAAAGTAAATTGCAAATACGATTTTCACACTTTTTGAGTGGCAAATTCGCCCCTAATTTGTATTTGGATGTGAAATATGACTCTTAAGGAAAATAAATTGCAAATACGATTTTCACACTTTTTGAGTGGCAAATTCGCCCCTAATTTGTATTTGAATGTGAAATATGACTCTTAAGGAAAATAAATTGCAAATACGATTTTCACACTTTTTGAGTGGCAAATTCGCCCCTAATTTGTATTTGGATGTGAAATATGACTCTTAAGGAAAATAAATTGCAAATACCATTTTCACACTTTTTGAGTGGCAATTTCGCCCCTAATTTGTATTTGGATGTGAAATATGACTCTTAAGAAAAATAAATTGCAAATACGATTTTCACACTTTTTGAGTGGCTAATTTACCCCTAATTTGTATTTGGATGTGAAATATGACTCTTAAGGAAAATAAATTGCAAATACGATTTTCACACTTTTTGAGTTGCAAATTCGCCCCTAATTTGTATTTGAATGTGAAATATGACTCTTAAGGAAAATAAATTGCAAATACGATTTTCACATTTTTTGAGTGGCAAATTCGCCCCTAATTTGTATTTGGATGTGAAATATGACTCTTAAGGAAAATGAATTGCAAATACCATTTTCACACTTTTTGAGTGGCAATTTCGCCCCTAATTTGTATTTGGATGTGAAATATGACTCTTAAGGAAAATAAAATGCAAATACCATTTTCACACTTTTTGAGTGGTAAATTTGCCCCTAAATTGTATTTCAAAGTGAAATATGACTCTTAAGGAAAATAAGTTGCAAATACGATATTCACACTTTATGAGTGGCAAATTTACCCCTAATTAGTATTTGGATGTGAAATATGACTCTTAAGGAAAATAAATTTCAAATACGATATTTACACTTTTTGAGTAGTAAATTTGCTCCTAATTTGTATTTGGATGTGAAATATGACTCTTAAGGAAATAAATTGCAAATACGATATTCACACTTTTTGAGTTGCAAATTCGCCCCTAATTTGTATTTGGATGTGAAATATGACTCTTAAGGAAAATAAAATGCAAATACCATTTTCACACTTTTTGAGTGGTAAATTTGCCCCTAAATTGTATTTCAAAGTGAAATATGACTCTTAAGGAAAATAAGTTGCAAATACGATATTCACACTTTATGAGTGGCAAATTCGCCCTAATTTGTATTTGGATGTGAAATATGACTCTTAAAAAAAATAAATTGCAAATACGATTTTCACACTTTTTGAGTGGCAAATTTACCCCTAATTTGTATTTGGATTTGAAATATGACTCTTAAGGAAAATAAATTGCAAATACCATTTTCACACTTTTTGAGTGGCAAATTTGCCGCTATTTTGTATTTGGATGTGAAATATGACTATTAAGAAAATAAATTGCAAATACGACTTTCACACTTTTTGAGTGGCAAATTTGCTCCTAATTTGTATTTGGATGTGAAATATGACTCTTAAGGAAAATAAGTTGTAAATACGATTTTCACACTTTTTGAGTAGCAAATTTGCTCCTAATTTGTATTTGGATGTGAAATATGACTCTTAAGGAAAATAAATTGCAAATACCATTTTCACACTTTTTGAGTGGCAAATTTGCCCCTAATTTGTATTTCGAAGTGAAATATGATTCTTAAGGAAAATAAGTTGCAAATACGATATTCACACTTTTTGAATCGCAAATTCGCCCCTAATTTGTATTTGGATGTGAAATATGACACTTAAGAAAAATAAATTGCAAATACGATTTTCACACTTTTTGAGTAGCAAATTTACCCCTAATTTGTATTTGGATGTGAAATATGACTCTTAAAGAATATAAATTTCAAATACGATATTCACAGTTTTTGAGTGACAAATTTGCCCCTAATTTGTATTTGGATGTGAAATATGACTCTTAAAGAAAATAAATTGCAAATACGATTTTCACACTTTTTGAGTGGCTAATTTACCCCTAATTTGTATTTGGATGTGAAATATGACTCTTAAGGAAAATAAATTGCAAATATGATATTCACACTTTTTGAGTGGTAAATTTACCCCTAATTTGTATTTCAAAGTGAAATATGACTCTTAAGGAAAATAAGTTGCAAATACGATATTCACACTTTTTGAGCGGCAAATTCGCCCCTAATTTGTATTTGGATGTGAAATATGACTCTTAAGAAAAATAAATTGCAAATACGATTTTCACACTTTTTGAGTGGCAAATTCGCCTCTAATTTTTATTTGGATGTGAAATATGACTCTTAAGGAAAATAAGTTGCAAATACGATATTCACACTTTATGAGTGGCAAATTCGCCATAATTTGTATTTGGATGTGAAATATGACGTTTAAAGAAAATAAATTGCAAATACGATTTTCACACTTTTTGAGTGGCAAATTCGCCCCTAATTTGTATTTGGATATGAAATATGACTCTTAAGGAAAATAAATTGCAAATACCATTTTCACACTTTTTGAGTGGCAAATTCGCCCCTAATTTGTATTTGGATGTGAAATATGACTCTTAAGAAAAATAAAGTGAAAATACGATATTCACACTTTTTGAGTGGTAAATTTACCCCTAATTTGTATTTCAAAGTGAAATATGACTCTTAAGGAAAATAAGTTGCAAATACGATATTCATACTTTTTGAGCGGCAAATTCGCCCCTAATTTGTATTTGGATGTGAAATATGACTCTTAAGAAAAATAAATAGCAAATACGATTTTCACACTTTTTGAGTGGCAAATTCGCCTCTAATTTGTATTTGGATGTGAAATATGACTCTTAAGGAAAATAAATTGCAAATACGATTTTCACACTTTTTGAGTGGCAAATTCGTCCCTAATTTGTATTTGGATGTGAAATATGACTCTTAAGGAAAATAAATTGCAAATACCATTTCACACTTTTTGAGTGGCAAATTCGCCCCTAATTTGTATTTGGATGTGAAATATGACTCTTAAGGAAAATAAATTGCAAATACGATTTTCACACTTTTTGAGTGGCAAATTCGCCCCTAATTTGTATTTGGATGTGAAATATGACTCTTAATGAAAATAAATTGCAAATACCATTTTCACACTTTTTGAGTGGCAAATTTACCCCTAATTAGTATTTGGATGTGAAATATGACTCTTAAGGAAAATAAATTTCAAATACGATATTTACACTTTTTGAGTAGCAAATTTGCTCCTAATTTGTATTTGGATGTGAAATATGACTCTTAAGGAAATAAATTGCAAATACGATATTCACACTTTTTGAGTTGCAAATTCGCCCCTAATTTGTATTTGGATGTGAAATATGACTCTTAAGGAAAATAAAATGCAAATACCATTTTCACACTTTTTGAGTGGTAAATTTGCCCCTAAATTGTATTTCAAAGTGAAATATGACTCTTAAGGAAAATAAGTTGCAAATACGATATTCACACTTTATGAGTGGCAAATTCGCCCTAATTTGTATTTGGATGTGAAATATGACTCTTAAAAAAAATAACTTGCAAATACGATTTTCACACTTTTTGAGAGGCAAATTTACCCCTAATTTGTATTTGGATGTGAAATATGACTCTTAAGGAAAATAAATTGCAAATACCATTTTCACACTTTTTGAGTGGCAAATTTGCCCCTAATTTGTATTTGGATGTGAAATATGACTCTTAATAAAAATAAATTGCAAATACGATATTCACACTTTTTGAGCGGCAAATTCGCCCCTAATTTGTATTTGGATGTGAAATATGACTCTTAAGAAAAATAAATTGCAAATACGATTTTCACACTTTTTGAGTGGCAAATTCGCCTCTAATTTTTATTTGGATGTGAAATATGACTCTTAAGGAAAATAAGTTGCAAATACGATATTCACACTTTATGAGTGGCAAATTCGCCATAATTTGTATTTGGATGTGAAATATGACGTTTAAGGAAAATAAATTGCAAATACGATTTTCACACTTTTTGAGTGGCAAATTCGCCCCTAATTTGTATTTGGATATGAAATATGACTCTTAAGGAAAATAAATTGCAAATACCATTTTCACACTTTTTGAGTGGCAAATTCGCCCCTAATTTGTATTTGGATGTGAAATATGACTCTTAAGAAAAATAAAGTGAAAATACGATATTCACACTTTTTGAGTGGTAAATTTACCCCTAATTTGTATTTCAAAGTGAAATATGACTCTTAAGGAAAATAAGTTGCAAATACGATATTCACACTTTTTGAGCGGCAAATTCGCCCCTAATTTGTATTTGTGAAATATGACTCTTAAGAAAAATAAATAGCAAATACGATTTTCACACTTTTTGAGTGGCAAATTCGCCTCTAATTTGTATTTGGATGTGAAATATGACTCTTAAGGAAAATAAATTGCAAATACGATTTTCACACTTTTTGAGTGGCAAATTCGTCCCTAATTTGTATTTGGATGTGAAATATGACTCTTAAGGAAAATAAATTGCAAATACCATTTCACACTTTTTGAGTGGCAAATTCGCCCCTAATTTGTATTTGGATGTGAAATATGACTCTTAAGGAAAATAAATTGCAAATACGATTTTCACACTTTTTGAGTGGCAAATTCGCCCCTAATTTGTATTTGGATGTGAAATATGACTCTTAATGAAAATAAATTGCAAATACCATTTTCACACTTTTTGAGTGGCAAATTTACCCCTAATTAGTATTTGGATGTGAAATATGACTCTTAAGGAAAATAAATTTCAAATACGATATTTACACTTTTTGAGTAGCAAATTTGCTCCTAATTTGTATTTGGATGTGAAATATGACTCTTAAGGAAATAAATTGCAAATACGATATTCACACTTTTTGAGTTGCAAATTCGCCCCTAATTTGTATTTGGATGTGAAATATGACTCTTAAGGAAAATAAAATGCAAATACCATTTTCACACTTTTTGAGTGGTAAATTTGCCCCTAAATTGTATTTCAAAGTGAAATATGACTCTTAAGGAAAATAAGTTGCAAATACGATATTCACACTTTATGAGTGGCAAATTCGCCCTAATTTGTATTTGGATGTGAAATATGACTCTTAAAAAAAATAACTTGCAAATACGATTTTCACACTTTTTGAGTGGCAAATTTACCCCTAATTTGTATTTGGATGTGAAATATGACTCTTAAGGAAAATAAATTGCAAATACCATTTTCACACTTTTGAGTGGCAAATTTGCCCCTAATTTGTATTTGGATGTGAAATATGACTCTTAAGAAAAATAAATTGCAAATACGACTTTCACACTTTTTGAGTGGCAAATTTGCTCCTAATTTGTATTTGGATGTGAAATATGACTCTTAAGGAAAATAAGTTGTAAATACGATTTTCACACTTTTTGAGTAGCAAATTTGCTCCTAATTTGTATTTGGATGTGAAATATGACTCTTAAGGAAAATAAATTGCAAATACCATTTTCACACTTTTTGAGTGGCAAATTTGCCCCTAATTTGTATTTCGAAGTGAAATATGATTCTTAAGGAAAATAAGTTGCAAATACGATATTCACACTTTTTGAGTGACAAATTCGCCCCTAATTTGTATTTGGATGTGAAATATGACTCTTAAGGAAAATAAATTGCAAATACGATATTCACCCTTTTTGAGTAGCAAATTCGCCCCTAATTTGTATCTCTAAGTGAAATATGACTCTTAAGGAAAATAAGTTGCATTTACGATTTTCACACTTTTTGAGTGGCAAATTTGATTCTAATTTGTATTTGGATGTGAAATATTACTTTTAAGGAAAATAAATTGCAAATACGATTTTCACACTTTTTGAGTGGCAAATTCGCCCCTAATTTGTATTTGGATATGAAATATGACTCTTAAGGAAAATAAATTGCAAATACCATTTTCACATTTTTTGAGTGGCAAATTCGCCCCTAATTTGTATTTGGATGTGAAATATGACTCTTAAGAAAAATAAATTGCAAATACGATATTCACACTTTTTGAGTGGTAAATTTACCCCTAATTTGTATTTCAAAGTAAAATATGACTCTTAAGGAAAATAAGTTGCAAATACGATATTCACACTTTTTGAGCGGCAAATTCGCCCATAATTTGTATTTGGATGTGAAATATGACTCTTATGAAAAATAAATTGCAAATACGATTTTCACACTTTTTGAGTGTCAAATTCGCCTCTAATTTGTATTTGGATGTGAAATATGACTCTTAAGGAAAATAAATTGCAAATACGATTTTCACACTTTTTGAGTGTCAAATTCGCCCCTAATTTGTATTTGGATGTGAAATATGACTCTTAAGGAAAATAAATTGCAAATACCATTTTCACACTTTTTGAGTGGCAAATTCGCCCCTAATTTGTATTTGGATGTGAAATATGACTCTTAAGGAAAATAAATTGCAAATACGATTTTCACACTTTTTGAGTGGCAAATTCGCCCCTAATTTGTATTTGGATGTGAAATATGATTCTTAAGGAAAATAAATTGCAAATACGATTTTCACACTTTTTGAGTGGGAAATTCGCCCCTAATTTGTATTTGGATGTGAAATATGACTCTTAAGAAAAATAAATTGCAAATACGATTTTCACACTTTTTGAGTGGCAAATTTCCCCCTAATTTGTATATTTTGATGTGAAATATGACTCTTAAGAAAAGTAAATTGCAAATACGATTTTCACACTTTTTGAGTGGCAAATTCGCCCCTAATTTGTATTTTGATGTGAAATATGACTCTTAAGAAAAATAAATTGCAAATACGATTTTCACACTTTTTGAGTGGCTAATTTACCCCTAATTTGTATTTGGATGTGAAATATGACTCTTAAGGAAAATAAATTACAAATACGATTTTCACACTTTTTGAGTGGCAAATTCGCCCCTAATTTGTATTTGGATGTGAAATATGAATCTTAAGGAAAATAAATTGCAAATACGATTTTCACACTTTTTGAGTGGCAAATTCGCCCCTAATTTGTATTTGGATGTGAAATATGACTCTTAAGGAAAATAAATTGCAAATACGATTTTCACACTTTTTGAGTGGCAAATTCGCCCCTAATTTGTATTTGGATGTGAAATATGACTCTTAATGAAAATTAATTGCAAATACCATTTTCACACTTTTTGAGTGGCAAATTCGCTCATAATTTGTATTTGGATGTGAAATATGACTCTTAAGAAAAATAAATTGCAAATACGATTTTCACACTTTTTGAGTGGCAAATTTGCCCCTAATTTGTATTTGGATGTGAAATATGACACTTAAGGAAAATAAATTGCAAATACCATTTTCACACTTTCTGAGTGGCAATTTCGCCCCTAATTTGTATTTGGATGTGAAATATGACTTTTAAGAAAAATAAATTCCAAATACGATTTTCACACTTTTTGAGTGGCAAATTTCCCCCTAATTTGTATTTTGATGTGAAATATGACTCTTAAGAAAAATAAATTGCAAATACGATTTTCACACTTTTTTAGTGGCAAATTTACCCCTAATTAGTATTTGGATGTGAAATATGACTCTTAAGGAAAATAAATTTCAAATACGATATTTACACTTTTTGAGTAGCAAATTTGCTCCTAATTTGTATTTGGATGTGAAATATGACTCTTAAGGAAAAAAATTGCAAATACGATATTCACACTTTTTGAGTGGCAAATTCGCCACTAATTTGTATTTGGATGTGAAATATTACTCTTAAGGAAAATAAAATGCAAATACCATTTTCACACTTTTTGAGTGGTAAATTTGCCCCAAAATTGTATTTCAAAGTGAAATATGACTCTTAAGGAAAATAAGTTGCAAATACGATATTCACACTTTATGAGTGGCAAATTCGCCCTAATTTGTATTTGGATGTGAAATATGACTCTTAAAAAAAATAAATTGCAAATACGATTTACACACTTTTTGAGTGGCAAATTTACCCCTAATTTGTATTTGGATGTGAAATATGACTCTTAAGGAAAATAAATTGCAAATACCATTTTCACACTTTTTGAGTGGCAAATTTGCCCCTAATTTGTATTTGGATGTGAAATATGACTCTTAAGAAAAATAAATTGCAAATACGACTTTCACACTTTTTGAGTGGCAATTTTGCTCCTAATTTGTATTTGGATGTGAAATATGACTCTTAAGGAAAATAAGTTGTAAATACGATTTTCACACTTTTTGAGTAGCAAATTTGCTCCTAATTTGTATTTGGATGTGAAATATGACTCTTAAGGAAAAAAAATTGCAAATACCATTTTCACACTTTTTGAGTGGCAAACTTGCCCCTAATTTGTATTTCGAAGTGAAATATGATTCTTAAGGAAAATAAGTTGCAAATACGATATTCACACTTTTTGAGTGACAAATTCGCCCCTAATTTGTATTTGGATGTGAAATATGACTCTTAAGGAAAATAAATTGCAAATACGATATTCACACTTTTTGAGTAGCAAATTCGCCCCTAATTTGTATCTCTAAGTGAAATATGACTCTTAAGGAAAATAAGTTGCAAATACGATATTCACACTTTTTGAGTGGCAAATTCGCCCCTAATTTGTATTTGGATGTGAAATATGACTCTTAAGAAAAATAAATTACAAATACGATTTTCACACTTTTTGAGTGGCAAATTCGCCTCTAATTTGTATTTGGATGTGAAATATGACTCTTAAGGAAAATAAGTTGTAAATACGATTTTCACACTTTTTGAGTAGCAAATTTGCTCCTAATTTGTATTTGGATGTGAAATATGACTCTTAAGGAAAATAAATTGCAAATACCATTTTCACACTTTTTGAGTGGCAAACTTGCCCCTAATTTGTATTTCGAAGTGAAATATGATTCTTAAGGAAAATAAGTTGCAAATACGATATTCACACTTTTTGAGTGACAAATTCGCCCCTAATTTGTATTTGGATGTGAAATATGACTCTTAAGGAAAATAAATTGCAAATACGATATTCACACTTTTTGAGTAGCAAATTCGCCCCTAATTTGTATCTCTAAGTGAAATATGACTCTTAAGAAAAATAAGTTGCAAATACGATATTCACACTTTTTGAGTGGCAAATTCGCCCTTAATTTGTATTTGGATGTGAAATATGACTCTTAAGAAAAATAAATTGCAAATACGATTTTCACACTTTTTGAGTGGCAAATTCGCCTCTAATTTGTATTTGGATGTGAAATATGACTCTTAAGGAAAATAAATTGCAAATACGATTTTCACACTTTTTGAGTGGCAAATTCGCCCCTAATTTGTATTTGGATGTGAAATATGACTCTTAAAGAAAATAAATTGCAAATACCATTTTCACACATTTTGAGTGGCAAATTCGCCCCTAATTTGTATTTGGATGTGAAATATGACTCTTAAGGAAAATAAATTGCAAATACGATTTTCACACTTTTTGAGTGGCAAATTCACCCCTAATTTGTATTTGGATTGAAATATGACTCTTAATGAAAATAAATTGCAAATACCATTTTTACACTTTTTGAGTGGCAAATTCGCCCCTAATTTGTATTTGGATGTGAAATATGACTCTTAAGAAAAATAAATTGCAAATACGATTTTCACACTTTTTGAGTGGCAAATTTCCCCCTAATTTGTATTTTGATGTGAAATATGACTCTTAAGAAAAGTAAATTGCAAATACGATTTTCACACTTTTTGAGTGGCAAATTCGCCCATAATTTGTATTTTGATGTGAAATATGACTCTTAAGAAAAATAAATTGCAAATACGATTTTCACACTTTTTGACTGGCTAATTTACCCCTAATTTGTATTTGGATGTGAAATATGACTCTTAAGGAAAATAAATTACAAATACGATTTTCACACTTTTTGAGTGGCAAATTCGCCCCTAATTTGTATTTGGATGTGAAATATGAATCTTAAGGAAAATAAATTGCAAATACGATTTTCACACTTTTTGAGTGGCAAATTTGCCCCTAATTTGTATTTCGAAGTGAAATATGATTCTTAAGGAAAATAAGTTGCAAATACGATATTCACACTTTTTGAGTGACAAATTCGCCCCTAATTTGTATTTGGATGTGAAATATGACTCTTAAGGAAAATAAATTGCAAATACGATTTTCACACTTTTTGAGTGGCAAATTCACCCCTAATTTGTATTTGGATGTGAAATATGACTCTTAATGAAAATAAATTGCAAATACCATTTTCACACTTTTTGAGTGGCAAATTCGCCCCTAATTTGTATTTGGATGTGAAATATGACTCTTAAGAAAAATAAATTGCAAATACGATTTTCACACTTTTTGAGTGGCAAATTCGCCCCTAATTTGTATTTGGATGTGAAATATGACTCTTAAGGAAAATAAATTGCAAATACGATTTTCACACTTTTTGAGTGGCAAATTCGCCCCTAATTTGTATTTGGATGTGAAATATGACTCTTAATGAAAATAAATTGCAAATACCATTTTCACACTTTTTGAGTGGCAAATTCGCCCCTAATTTGTATTTGGATGTGAAATATGACTCTTAAGGAAAATAAATTGCAAATACGATTTTCACACTTTTTGAGTGGCAAATTCACCCCTAATTTGTATTTGGATGTGAAATATGACTCTTAATGAAAATAAATTGCAAATACCATTTTCTCACTTTTTGAGTGGCAAATTCGCCCCTAATTTGTATTTGGATGTGAAATATGACTCTTAAGAAAAATAAATTGCAAATACGATTTTCACACTTTTAGAGTGGCAAATTTCCCCCTAATTTGTATTTTGATGTGAAATATGACTCTTAAGAAAAGTAAATTGCAAATACGATTTTCACACTTTTTGAGTGGCAAATTCGCCCCTAATTTGTATTTGGATGTGAAATATGACTCTTAAGGAAAATAAATTGCAAATACGATTTTCACACTTTTTTAGTGGCAAATTCGCCCCTAATTTGTATTTGGATGTGAAATATGACTCTTAAGGAAAATAAATTGCAAATTCGATTTTCACACTTTTTGAGTGGCAAATTCGCCCCTAATTTGTATTTGGATGTGAAATATGACTCTTAATGAAAATAAATTGCAAATACTCAAACTTTTTGAGTGGCAAATTCGCCCCTAATTTGTATTTGGATGTGAAATATGACTCTTAATGAAAATAAATTGCAAATACCATTTTCACACTTTTTGAGTGGCAAATTCGCCCCTAATTTGTATTTGGATGTGAAATATGACTCTTAAGAAAAATAAATTGCAAATACGATTTTCACACTTTTTGAGTGGCAAATTTCCCCCTAATTTGTATTTTGATGTGAAATATGACTCTTAAGAAAAGTAAATTGCAAATACGATTTTCACACTTTTTGAGTGGCAAATTCGCCCCTAATTAGTATTTGGATGTGAAATATGACTCTTAAGAAAAATAAATTGCAAATACGATTTTCACACTTTTTGAGTGGCTAATTTACCCCTAATTTGTATTTGGATGTGAAATATGACTCTTAAGGAAAATAAATTTCAAATACGATATTTACACTTTTTGATTAGCAAATTTGCTCCTAATTTATATTTGGATGTGAAATATGACTCTTAAGGAAATAAATTGCAAATACGATATTCACACTTTTTGAGTTGCAAATTCGCCCCTAATTTGTATTTGGATGTGAAATATGACTCTTAAGGAAAATAAAATGCAAATACCATTTTCACACTTTTTGAGTGGTAAATTTGCCCCTAAATTGTATTTCAAAGTGAAATATGACTCTTAAGGAAAATAAGTTGCAAATACGATATTCACAATTTATGAGTGGCAAATTCGCCCTAATTTGTATTTGGATGTGAAATATGACTCTTAAAAAAAATAAATTGCAAATACGATTTTCACACTTTTTGAGTGGCAAATTTACCCCTAATTTGTATTTGGATGTGAAATATGACTCTTAAGGAAAATAAATTGCAAATACCATTTTCACACTTTTTGAGTGGCAAATTTGCCCATAATTTGTATTTGGATGTGAAATATGACTCTTAAGAAAAATAAATTGCAAATACGACTTTCACACTTTTTGAGTCGCAAATTTGCTCCTAATTTGTATTTGGATGTGAAATATGACTCTTAAGGAAAATAAGTTGTAAATACGATTTTCACACTTTTTGAGTAGCAAATTTGCTCCTAATTTGTATTTGGATGTGAAATATGACTATTAAGGAAAATAAATTGCAAATACGATTTTCACACTTTTTGAGTGGCAAATTCACCCCTAATTTGTATTTGGATGTGAAATATGACTCTTAATGAAAATAAATTGCAAATACCATTTTCACACTTTTTGAGTGGCAAATTCGCCCCTAATTTGTATTTGGATGTGAAATATGACTCTTAAGAAAAATAAATTGCAAATACGATTTTCACACTTTTTGAGTGGCAAATTCGCCTCTAATTTGTATTTGGATGTGAAATATGACTCTTAAAGAAAATAAATTGCAAATACGATTTTCACATTTTGAGTGGCAAATTCGCCCCTAATTTGTATTTGGATGTGAAATATGACTCTTAAGGAAAATAAATTGCAAATACCATTTTCACACTTTTTGAGTGGCAAATTCGCCCCTAATTTGTATTTGGATGTGAAATATGACTCTTAAGGAAAATAAATTGCAAATACGATTTTCACACTTTTTGAGTGGCAAATTCACCCCTAATTTGTATTTGGATGTGAAATATGACTCTTAATGAAAATAAATTGCAAATACCATTTTCTCACTTTTTGAGTGGCAAATTCGCCCCTAATTTGTATTTGGATGTGAAATATGACTCTTAAGAAAAATAAATTGCAAATACGATTTTCACACTTTTAGAGTGGCAAATTTCCCCCTAATTTGTATTTTGATGTGAAATATGACTCCTAAGAAAAGTAAATTGCAAATACGATTTTCACACTTTTTGAGTGGCAAATTCGCCCCTAATTTGTATTTGGATGTGAAATATGACTCTTAAGGAAAATAAATTGCAAATACGATTTTCACACTTTTTTAGTGGCAAATTCGCCCCTAATTTGTATTTTGATGTGAAATATGACTCTTAAGGAAAATAAATTGCAAATTCGATTTTCACACTTTTTGAGTGGCAAATTCGCCCCTAATTTGTATTTGGATGTGAAATATGACTCTTAATGAAAATAAATTGCAAATACTCAAACTTTTTGAGTGGCAAATTCGCCCCTAATTTGTATTTGGATGTGAAATATGACTCTTAATGAAAATAAATTGCAAATACCATTTTCACACTTTTTGAGTGGCAAATTCGCCCCTAATTTGTATTTGGATGTGAAATATGACTCTTAAGAAAAATAAATTGCAAATACGATTTTCACACTTTTTGAGTGGCAAATTTCCCCCTAATTTGTATTTTGATGTGAAATATGACTCTTAAGAAAAGTAAATTGCAAATACGATTTTCACACTTTTTGAGTGGCAAATTCGCCCCTAATTAGTATTTGGATGTGAAATATGACTCTTAAGAAAAATAAATTGCAAATACGATTTTCACACTTTTTGAGTGGCTAATTTACCCCTAATTTGTATTTGGATGTGAAATATGACTCTTAAGGAAAATAAATTTCAAATACGATATTTACACTTTTTGATTAGCAAATTTGCTCCTAATTTATATTTGGATGTGAAATATGACTCTTAAGGAAATAAATTGCAAATACGATATTCACACTTTTTGAGTTGCAAATTCGCCCCTAATTTGTATTTGGATGTGAAATATGACTCTTAAGGAAAATAAAATGCAAATACCATTTTCACACTTTTTGAGTGGTAAATTTGCCCCTAAATTGTATTTCAAAGTGAAATATGACTCTTAAGGAAAATAAGTTGCAAATACGATATTCACAATTTATGAGTGGCAAATTCGCCCTAATTTGTATTTGGATGTGAAATATGACTCTTAAAAAAAATAAATTGCAAATACGATTTTCACACTTTTTGAGTGGCAAATTTACCCCTAATTTGTATTTGGATGTGAAATATGACTCTTAAGGAAAATAAATTGCAAATACCATTTTCACACTTTTTGAGTGGCAAATTTGCCCATAATTTGTATTTGGATGTGAAATATGACTCTTAAGAAAAATAAATTGCAAATACGACTTTCACACTTTTTGAGTCGCAAATTTGCTCCTAATTTGTATTTGGATGTGAAATATGACTCTTAAGGAAAATAAGTTGTAAATACGATTTTCACACTTTTTGAGTAGCAAATTTGCTCCTAATTTGTATTTGGATGTGAAATATGACTATTAAGGAAAATAAATTGCAAATACGATTTTCACACTTTTTGAGTGGCAAATTTGCCCCTAATTTGTATTTCGAAGTGAAATATGATTCTTAAGGAAAATAAGTTTCAAATACGATATTCACACTTTTTGAGTGGCAAATTCGCCCCTAATTTGTATTTGGATGTGAAATATGACTCTTAAGGAAAATAAATTGCAAATACGATATTCACACTTTTTGAGTGGCAAATTCGCCTCTAATTTGTATTTGGATGTGAAATATGACTATTAAGGAAAATAAATTGCAAATACGATTTTCACACTTTTTGAGTGGCAAATTCGCCCCTAATTTGTATTTGGATGTGAAATATGACTCTTAAGGAAAATAAATTGCAAATACCATTTTCACACTTTTTGAGTGGCAAATTCGCCCCTAATTTGTATTTGGATGTGAAATATGACTCTTAAGGAAAATAAATTGCAAATACGATTTTCACACTTTTTGAGTGGCAAATTCACCCCTAATTTGTATTTGGATGTGAAATATGACTTTTAATGAAAATAAATTGCAAATACCATTTTCACACTTTTTGAGTGGCAAATTCGCCCCTAATTTGTATTTGGATGTGAAATATGACTCTTAAGAAAAATAAATTGCAAATACGATTTTCACACTTTTTGAGTGGCAAATTTCCCCCTAATTTGTATTTTGATGTGAAATATGACTCTTAAGAAAAGTAAATTGCAAATACGATTTTCACACTTTTTGAGTGGCAAATTCGCCCCTAATTTGTATTTGGATGTGAAATATGA
Source organism: Helichrysum umbraculigerum (assembly GCA_949592205.1). Classification (NCBI taxonomy): domain Eukaryota; kingdom Viridiplantae; phylum Streptophyta; class Magnoliopsida; order Asterales; family Asteraceae; genus Helichrysum; species Helichrysum umbraculigerum. Next base: position 117,906 of record CATIUR010000034.1, read on the forward strand.
CTCTTAAGAAAAATAAATTGCAAATACGATTTTCACACTTTTTGAGTGGCAAATTTCCCCCTTATTTGTATTTTGATGTGAAATATGACTCTTAAGAAAAGTAAATTGCAAATACGATTTTCAAACTTTTTGAGTGGCAAATTCGCCCCTAATTTGTATTTGGATGTGAAATATGACTCTTAAGAAAAATAAATTGCAAATACCATTTTCACACTTTTTGAGTGGCAAATTTGCCCCTAATTTGTATTTCGAAGTGAAATATGATTCTTAAGGAAAATAAGTTGCAAATACGATATTCACACTTTTTGAGTAACAAATTCGCCCCTAATTTGTATTTGTATGTGAAATATGACTCTTAAGGAAAATAAATTGCAAATACGATATTCACACTTTTTGAGTAGCAAATTCGCCCCTAATTTGTATCTCTAAGTGAAATATAACTCTTAAGGAAAATAAGTTGCAAATACGATATTCACACTTTTTGAGTGGCAAATTCGCCCCTAATTTGTATTTGGATGTGAAATATGACTCTTAAGAAAAATAAATTGCAAATACGATTTTCACACTTTTTGAGTGGCAAATTCGCCTCTAATTTATATTTGGATGTGAAATATGACTCTTAAAGAAAATAAATTGCAAATACGATTTTCACACTTTTTGAGTGGCAAATTCGCCCCTAATTTGTATTTGGATGTGAAATATGACTCTTAAGGAAAATAAATTGCAAATACCATTTTCACACTTTTTGAGTGGCAAATTCGCCCCTAATTTGTATTTGGATGTGAAATATGACTCTTAAAGAAAATAAATTGCAAATACGATTTTCACACTTTTTGAGTGGCAAATTCACCCCTAATTTTTATTTGGATGTGAAATATGACTCTTAATGAAAATAAATTGCAAATACCATTTTCACACTTTTTGAGTGGCAAATTCGCCCCTAATTTGTATTTGGATGTGAAATATGACTCTTAAGGAAAATAAATTGCAAATACCATTTTCACACTTTTTGAGTGGCAAATTCGCCCTAATTTGTATTTGGATGTGAAATATGACTCTTAAGGAAAATAAATTGCAAATATGATTTTCACACTTTTTGAGTGGCAAATTCGCCCCTAATTTGTATTTGGATGTGAAATATGACTCTTAAGGAAAATAAATTGCAAATACGATTTTCACACTTTTTGAGTGGCAAATTCGCCCCTAATTTGTATTTGGATATGAAATATGACTCTTAAGGAAAATAAATTGCAAATACCATTTTCACACTATTTGAGTGGCAATTTCGCCCCTAATTTGTATTTGGATGTGAAATATGACTTTTAAGAAAAATAAATTGCAAATACGATTTTCACACTTTTTGAGTGGCAAATTTCCCCCTAATTTGTATTTTGATGTGAAACATGACTCTTAAGAAAAATAAATTTCAAATACGATTTTCACACTTTTTGAGTGGCAAATTTACCCCTAATTAGTATTTGTATGTGAAATATGACTCTTAAGGAAAATAAATTTCAAATACGATATTTACACTTTTTGAGTAGCAAATTTGCTCCTAATTTGTATTTGGATGTGAAATATGACTCTTAATGAAAATAAATTGCAAATACCATTTTCACACTTTTTGAGTGGCAAATTCGCCCCTAATTTGTATTTGGATGTGAAATATGACTCTTAAGAAAAATAAATTGCAAATACGATATTCACACTTTTTGAGTGGTAAATTTACCCCTAATTTGTATTTCAAAGTGAAATATGACTCTTAAGGAAAATAAGTTGCAAATACGATATTCACACTTTTTGAGCGGCAAATTCGCCCCTAATTTGTATTTGGATGTGAAATATGACTCTTAAGAAAAATAAATTGCAAATACGATATTCACACTTTTTGAGCGGCAAATTCGCCCCTAATTTGTATTTGGATGTGAAATATGACTCTTAAGAAAAATAAATTGCAAATACGATTTTCACACTTTTTGAGTGGCAAATTCGCCTCTAATTTGTATTTGGATGTGAAATATGACTCTTAAGGAAAATAAGTTGCAAATACGATTTTCACACTTTTTGAGTGGCAAAATTGCTTCTAATTTGTATTTGGATGTGAAATATGACTTTTAAGGAAAATAAATTGCAAATACGATTTTCACACTTTTTGAGTGGCAAATTCGCCCCTAATTTGTATTTGGATATGAAATATGACTCTTAAGGAAAATAAATTGCAAATACCATTTTCACACTTTTTGAGTGTCAAATTCGCCCCTAATTTGTATTTGGATGTGAAATATGACTCTTAAGAAAAATAAATTGCAAATACGATATTCACACTTTTTGAGTGGTAAATTTACCCCTAATTTGTATTTCAAAGTGAAATATGACTCTTAAGGAAAATAAGTTGCAAATACGATATTCACACTTTTTGAGCGGCAAATTCGCCCCTAATTTGTATTTGGATGTGAAATATGACTCTTAAGAAAAATAAATTGCAAATACGATTTTCACACTTTTTGAGTGGCAAATTCGCCTCTAATTTGTATTTGGATGTGAAATATGACTCTTAAGGAAAATAAATTGCAAATACGATTTTCACACTTTTTGAGTGGCAAATTCGTCCCTAATTTGTATTTGGATGTGAAATATGACTCTTAAGGAAAATAAATTGCAAATACCATTTCACACTTTTTGAGTGCCAAATTCGCCCCTAATTTGTATTTGGATGTGAAATATGACTCTTAAGAAAAATAAATTGCAAATACGATTTTCACACTTTTTGAGTGGCAAATTCGCCCCTAATTTGTATTTGGATGTGAAATATGACTCTTAATGAAAATAAATTGCAAATACCATTTTCACACTTTTTGAGTGGCAAATTCGCCCCTAATTTGTATTTGGATGTGAAATATGACTCTTAAGAAAAATAAATTGCAAATACGATTTTCACACTTTTTGAGTGGCAAATTCGTCCCTAATTTGTATTTGGATGTGAAATATGACTCTTAAGGAAAATAAATTGCAAATACCATTTCACACTTTTTGAGTGGCAAATTCGCCCCTAATTTGTATTTGGATGTGAAATATGACTCTTATGGAAAATAAATTGCAAATACGATATTCACACTTTTTGAGCGGCAAATTCGCCCCTAATTTGTATTTGGATGTGAAATATGACTCTTAAGAAAAATAAATTGCAAATACGATATTCACACTTTTTGAGCGGCAAATTCGCCCCTAATTTGTATTTGGATGTGAAATATGACTCTTAAGAAAAATAAATTGCAAATACGATTTTCACACTTTTTGAGTGGCAAATTCGCCTCTAATTTGTATTTGGATGTGAAATATGACTCTTAAGGAAAATAAGTTGCAAATACGATTTTCACACTTTTTGAGTGGCAAAATTGCTTCTAATTTGTATTTGGATGTGAAATATGACTTTTAAGGAAAATAAATTGCAAATACGATTTTCACACTTTTTGAGTGGCAAATTCGCCCCTAATTTGTATTTGGATATGAAATATGACTCTTAAGGAAAATAAATTGCAAATACCATTTTCACACTTTTTGAGTGTCAAATTCGCCCCTAATTTGTATTTGGATGTGAAATATGACTCTTAAGAAAAATAAATTGCAAATACGATATTCACACTTTTTGAGTGGTAAATTTACCCCTAATTTGTATTTCAAAGTGAAATATGACTCTTAAGGAAAATAAGTTGCAAATACGATATTCACACTTTTTGAGCGGCAAATTCGCCCCTAATTTGTATTTGGATGTGAAATATGACTCTTCAGAAAAATAAATTGCAAATACGATTTTCACACTTTTTGAGTGGCAAATTCGCCTCTAATTTGTATTTGGATGTGAAATATGACTCTTAAGGAAAATAAATTGCAAATACGATTTTCACACTTTTTGAGTGGCAAATTCGTCCCTAATTTGTATTTGGATGTGAAATATGACTCTTAAGGAAAATAAATTGCAAATACCATTTCACACTTTTTGAGTGCCAAATTCGCCCCTAATTTGTATTTGGATGTGAAATATGACTCTTAAGAAAAATAAATTGCAAATACGATTTTCACACTTTTTGAGTGGCAAATTCGCCCCTAATTTGTATTTGGATGTGAAATATGACTCTTAATGAAAATAAATTGCAAATACCATTTTCACACTTTTTGAGTGGCAAATTCGCCCCTAATTTGTATTTGGATGTGAAATATGACTCTTAAGAAAAATAAATTGCAAATACGATTTTCACACTTTTTGAGTGGCAAATTCGTCCCTAATTTGTATTTGGATGTGAAATATGACTCTTAAGGAAAATAAATTGCAAATACCATTTCACACTTTTTGAGTGGCAAATTCGCCCCTAATTTGTATTTGGATGTGAAATATGACTCTTATGGAAAATAAATTGCAAATACGATTTTCACACTTTTTGAGTGGCAAATTCGTCCCTAATTTGTATTTGGATATGAAATATGACTTTTAAGGAAAATAAATTGCAAATACCATTTCACACTTTTTGAGTGGCAAATTCGCCCCTAATTTGTATTTGGATGTGAAATATGACTCTTAAGGAAAATAAATTGCAAATACGATTTTCACACTTTTTGAGTGACAAATTTACCCCTAATTTTTATTTGGATGTGAAATATGACTCTTAAGGAAAATAAATTTCAGATACGATATTCACACTTTTTTAGTGGCAAATTTGCCCCTTATTTGTATTTGGATGTGAAATATGACACTTAAAGAAAATAAATTGCAAATACGATTTTCACACTTTTTGAGTGGCAAATTCGCCCCTAATTTGTATTTCTAAGTGAAATATGACTTTTAAGGAAAATAAATTGCAAATACGATATTCACACTTTTTGAGTGGCAAATTCGCCCCTAATTTGTATCTCTAAGAGAAATATGACTCTTAAGGAAAATAAATTGCAAATACGATATTCACACTTTTTGAGTGGCAAATTCGCCTCTAATTTGTATTTGGATGTGAAATATGACTCTTAAGGAAAATAAATTGTAAATACGATATTCACACTTTTTGAGTGGCAAATTCGCCCCTAATTTGTATCTCTAAGTGAAATATGACTCTTAAGGAAAATAAGTTGCAAATACGATATTCACACTTTTTGAGTGGCAAATTTGCCCCTAATTTGTATTTGGATGTAAAATATGCCTCTTAAAGAAAATAAATTGCAAATACGATATTCACACTTTTTGAGTGGCAAATTTGCCCCTAATTTTTATTGGAATGTAAAATATGACTCTTAAAGAAAATAAATTGCAAATACGATATTCACACTTTTTGTGTGGCAAATTCGCCCTAATTTGTTTTTGGATGTGAAATATGACTCTTAAGGAAAATAAATTGCAAATACGATATTCACACTTTTTGAGTGGCAATTTGCCCATAATTTGTATTTTGGATGTAAAATATGCCTCTTAAAGAAAATAAATTGCAAATACGATATTCACACTTTTTGAGTTGCAAATTCGCCCCTAATTTGTATTTGGATGTGAAATATGACTCTTAAGAAAAATAAATTGCAAATACAATATTCACACTTTTTGAGTGGCAAATTCGCCCCTAATTTATATTTGGATGTGAAATATGACTATTAAGAAAAATAAATTGCAAATACGATTTTCACACTTTTTGAGTGACAAATTTACCCCTAATTTTTATTTGGATGTGAAATATGACTCTTAAGGAAAATAAATTTCAGATACGATATTCACACTTTTTTAGTGGCAAATTTGCCCCTAATTTGTATTTGGATGTGAAATATGACACTTAAAGAAAATAAATTGCAAATACGATTTTCACACTTTTTGAGTGGCAAATTCGCCCCTAATTTGTATTTGGATGTGAAATATGACTCTTAAGAAAAATAAATTGCAAATACAATATTCACACTTTTTGAGTGGCAAATTCGCCCCTATTTGTATTTGGATGTGAAATATGACTCTTAAGAAAAATAAATTGCAAATACGATTTTCACACTTTTTGAGTGACAAATTTACCCCTAATTTTTATTTGGATGTGAAATATGACTCTTAAGGAAAATAAATTTCAGATACGATATTCACACTTTTTTAGTGGCAAATTTGCCCCTAATTTGTATTTGGATGTGAAATATGACACTTAAAGAAAATAAATTGCAAATACGATTTTCACACTTTTTGAGTGGCAAATTCGCCCCTAATTTGTATTTCTAAGTGAAATATGACTTTTAAGGAAAATAAATTGCAAATACGATATTCACACTTTTTGAGTGGCAAATTCGCCCCTAATTTGTATCTCTAAGAGAAATATGACTCTTAAGGAAAATAAATTGCAAATACGATATTCACACTTTTTGAGTGGCAAATTCGCCTCTAATTTGTATTTGGATGTGAAATATGACTCTTAAGGAAAATAAATTGTAAATACGATATTCATACTTTTTGAGTGGCAAATTCGCCCCTAATTTGTATCTCTAAATGAAATATGACTCTTAAGGAAAATAAGTTGCAAATACGATATTCACACTTTTTGAGTGGCAAATTTGCCCCTAATTTGTATTTGGATGTAAAATATGCCTCTTAAAGAAAATAAGTTGCAAATACGATATTCACACTTTTTGAGTGGCAAATTTGCCCCTAATTTTTATTTGAATGTAAAATATGACTCTTAAAGAAAATAAATTGCAAATACGATATTCACACTTTTTGTGTGGCAAATTCGCCCCTAATTTGTTTTTGGATGTGAAATATGACTCTTAAGGAAAATAAATTGCAAATACGATATTCACACTTTTTGAGTGGCAAATTTGCCCATAATTTGTATTTTGGATGTAAAATATGCCTCTTAAAGAAAATAAATTGCAAATACGATATTCACACTTTTTGAGTTGCAAATTTGCCCCTAATTTTTATTTGGATGTAAAATATGACTCTTAAAGAAAATAAATTGCAAATACGATATTCACACTTTTTGAGTGGCAAATTTGCCCCTAATTTGTATTTGGATGTGAAATATGACGATTAAATAAAATAAATTGCAAATACGATATTCACACTTTTTGAGTGGCAAATTCGCCCCTAATTTGTATCTAAGTGAAATATGACTCTTAAGGAAAATAAATTGCAAATAAGATTTTCACACTTTTTGAGTGGCAAATTCACCCTAATTTGTATTTGGATGTGAAATATGACTATTAACGAAAATAAATTGCAAATACGAGATTCGCACTTTTTGAGTGGCAAATTCGCCCCTAATTTGTATCTCTAAGTGAAATATGACTCTTAAGAAAAATAAATTGCAAATACAATATTCACACTTTTTGAGTGGCAAATTCGCCCCTAATTTGTATTTGGATGTGAAATATGACTCTTAAGAAAAATAAATTGCAAATTCCATTTTCACACTTTTTGAGTGGCAAATTCGCCCCTAATTTGTATTTGGATGTGAAATATGACTCTTAAGGAAAATAAGTTGCAAATACGATATTCACACTTTTTGAGTGACAAATTTGCCCATTATTTGTATTTGGATGTAAAATATGCCTTTTAAAGAAATAAATTGCAAATACGATATTCACACTTTTTGAGTGGTAAATTTGCCCCTAATTTTTATTTGGATGTAAAATATGACTCTTAAAGAAAATAAATTGCAAATACGATATTCACACTTTTTGAGTGGCAAATTCGCCCCTAATTTGTATTTGGATGTGAAATATGACTCTTAAGAAAAATAAATTGCAAATACGATTTTCACACTTTTTGAGTGACAAATTTACCCCTAATTTTTATTTGGATGTGAAATATTACTCTTAAAGAAAATAAATTTCAGATACGATATTCACACTTTTTTAATGGCAAATTTGCCCCTAATTTGTATTTGGATGTGAAATATGACACTTAAAGAAAATAAATTGCAAATACGATTTTCACACTTTTTGAGTGGCAAATTCGCCCCTAATTTGTATTTCTAAGTGAAATATGACTTTTAAGGAAAATAAATTGCAAATACGATATTCACACTTTTTGAGTGGCAAATTCGCCCCTAATTTGTATCTCTAAGAGAAATATGACTCTTAAGGAAAATAAATTGCAAATACGATATTCACACTTTTTGAGTGGCAAATTCGCCTCTAATTTGTATTTGGATGTGAAATATGACTCTTAAGGAAAATAAATTGTAAATACGATATTCACACTTTTTGAGTGGCAAATTCGCCCCTAATTTGTATCTCTAAGTGAAATATGACTCTTAAGGAAATAAGTTGCAAATACGATATTCACACTTTTTGAGTGGCAAATTTGCCCCTAATTTGTATTTGGATGTAAAATATGCCTCTTAAAGAAAATAAATTGCAAATACGATATTCACACTTTTTGAGTGGCAAATTTGCCCCTAATTTTTATTGGAATGTAAAATATGACTCTTAAAGAAAATAAATTGCAAATACGATATTCACACTTTTTGTGTGGCAAATTCGCCCTAATTTGTTTTTGGATGTGAAATATGACTCTTAAGGAAAATAAATTGCAAATACGATATTCACACTTTTTGAGTGGCAAATTTGCCCATAATTTGTATTTTGGATGTAAAATATGCCTCTTAAAGAAAATAAATTGCAAATACGATATTCACACTTTTTGAGTTGCAAATTCGCCCCTAATTTGTATTTGGATGTGAAATATGACTCTTAAGAAAAATAAATTGCAAATACAATATTCACACTTTTTGAGTGGCAAATTCGCCCCTAATTTGTATTTGGATGTGAAATATGACTCTTAAGAAAAATAAATTGCAAATACGATTTTCACACTTTTTGAGTGACAAATTTACCCCTAATTTTTATTTGGATGTGAAATATGACTCTTAAGGAAAATAAATTTCAGATACGATATTCACACTTTTTTAGTGGCAAATTTGCCCCTAATTTGTATTTGGATGTGAAATATGACACTTAAAGAAAATAAATTGCAAATACGATTTTCACACTTTTTGAGTGGCAAATTCGCCCCTAATTTGTATTTGGATGTGAAATATGACTCTTAAGAAAAATAAATTGCAAATACAATATTCACACTTTTTGAGTGGCAAATTCGCCCCTATTTTGTATTTGGATGTGAAATATGACTCTTAAGAAAAATAAATTGCAAATACGATTTTCACACTTTTTGAGTGACAAATTTACCCCTAATTTTTATTTGGATGTGAAATATGACTCTTAAGGAAAATAAATTTCAGATACGATATTCACACTTTTTTAGTGGCAAATTTGCCCCTAATTTGTATTTGGATGTGAAATATGACACTTAAAGAAAATAAATTGCAAATACGATTTTCACACTTTTTGAGTGGCAAATTCGCCCCTAATTTGTATTTCTAAGTGAAATATGACTTTTAAGGAAAATAAATTGCAAATACGATATTCACACTTTTTGAGTGGCAAATTCGCCCCTAATTTGTATCTCTAAGAGAAATATGACTCTTAAGGAAAATAAATTGCAAATACGATATTCACACTTTTTGAGTGGCAAATTCGCCTCTAATTTGTATTTGGATGTGAAATATGACTCTTAAGGAAAATAAATTGTAAATACGATATTCACACTTTTTGAGTGGCAAATTCGCCCCTAATTTGTATCTCTAAGTGAAATATGACTCTTAAGGAAAATAAGTTGCAAATACGATATTCACACTTTTTGAGTGGCAAATTTGCCCCTAATTTGTATTTGGATGTAAAATATGCCTCTTAAAGAAAATAAGTTGCAAATACGATATTCACACTTTTTGAGTGGCAAATTTCCCCCTAATTTTTATTTGAATGTAAAATATGACTCTTAAAGAAAATAAATTGCAAATACGATATTCACACTTTTTGTGTGGCAAATTCGCCCCTAATTTGTTTTTGGATGTGAAATATGACTTTTAAGGAAAATAAATTGCAAATACGATATTCACACTTTTTGAGTGGCAAATTTGCCCATAATTTGTATTTTGGATGTAAAATATGCCTCTTAAAGAAAATAAATTGCAAATACGATATTCACACTTTTTGAGTTGCAAATTTGCCCCTAATTTTTATTTGGATGTAAAATATGACTCTTAAAGAAAATAAATTGCAAATACGATATTCACACTTTTTGAGTGGCAAATTTGCCCCTAATTTGTATTTGGATGTGAAATATGACGATTAAATAAAATAAATTGCAAATACGATATTTACACTTTTTGAGTGGCAAATTCGCCCCTAATTTGTATTTAAGTGAAATATGACTCTTAAGGAAAATAAATTGCAAATAAGATTTTCACACTTTTTGAGTGGCAAATTCGCCCTAATTTGTATTTGGATGTGAAATATGACTATTAAGGAAAATAAATTGCAAATACGAGATTCGCACTTTTTGAGTGGCAAATTCGCCCCTAATTTGTATCTCTAAGTGAAATATGACTCTTAAGGAAAATAAGTTGCAAATACGATATTCACACTTTTTGAGTGGCAAATTTGCTCCTAATTTGTATTTGGATGTGAAATATGACTCTTAAGGAAATAAATTGCAAATTCCATTTTCACACTTTTTGAGTGGCAAATTCGCCCCTAATTTGTATTTGGATGTGAAATATGTCTCTTAAGGAAAATAAGTTGCAAATACGATATTCACACTTTTTGAGTGACAAATTTGCCCATTATTTGTATTTGGATGTAAAATATGCCTCTTAAAGAAAATAAATTGCAAATACGATATTCACATTTTTTGAGTGGTAAATTTGCCCCTAATTTTTATTTGGATGAAAAATATGACTCTTAAAGAAAATAAATTGCAAATACGATATTCACACTTTTTGAGTGGCAAATTCGCCCCTAATTTGTATTTGGATGTGAAATATGACTCTTAAGAAAAATAAATTGCAAATACAATATTCACACTTTTTGAGTGGCAAATTCGCCCCTAATTTGTATTTGGATGTGAAATATGACTCTTAAGAAAAACAAATTGCAAATACGATTTTCACACTTTTTGAGTGACAAATTTACCCCTAATTTTTATTTGGATGTGAAATATGACTCTTAAGGAAAATAAATTTCAGATACGATATTCACACTTTTTAAGTGGCAAATTTGCCCCTAATTTGTATTTGGATGTGAAATATGACACTTAAAGAAAATAAATTGCAAATACGATTTTCACACTTTTTGAGTGGCAAATTCGCCCCTAATTTGTATTTCTAAGTGAAATATGACTTTTAAGGAAAATAAATTGCAAATACGATATTCACACTTTTTGAGTGGCAAATTCGCCCCTAATTTGTATCTCTAAGTGAAATATGACTCTTAAGGAAAATAAATTGCAAATACGATATTCACACTTTTTGAGTGGCAAATTCGCCCCTAATTTGTATTTGGATGTGAAATATGACTCTTAAGGAAAATAAATTGTAAATACGATATTCACACTTTTTGAGTGGCAAATTCGCCCCTAATTTGTATCTCTAAGTGAAATATGACTCTTAAGGAAAATAAGTTGCAAATACGATATTCACACTTTTTGAGTGGCAAATTTGCCCCTAATTTGTATTTGGATGTAAAATATGCCTCTTAAAGAAAATAAATTGCAAATACGATATTCACAATTTTTGAGTGGCAAATTTGCCCCTAATTTTTATTTGAATGTAAAATATGACTCTTAAAGAAAATAAATTGCAAATACGATATTCACACTTTTTGTGTGGCAAATTCGCCCTAATTTGTTTTTGGATGTGAAATATGACCTTTAAGGAAAATAAATTGCAAATACGATATTCACACTTTTTGAGTGGCAAATTTGCCCATAATTTGTATTTTGGATGTAAAATATGCCTCTTAAAGAAAATAAATTGCAAATACGATATTCACACTTTTTGAGTTGCAAATTTGCCCCTAATGTTTATTTGGATGTAAAATATGAATCTTAAAGAAAATAAATTGCAAATACGATATTCACACTTTTTGAGTGGCAAATTCGCCCCTAATTTGTATTTGGATGTGAAATATGACTCTTAAGGAAAATAAGTTGCAAATACGATATTCACACTTTTTGAGTAACAAATTTGCCCATTATTTGTATTTGGATGTAAAATATGCCTCTTAAAGAAAATAAATTGCAAATACGATATTCACACTTTTTGAGTGGTAAATTTGCCCCTAATTTTTATTTGGATGTAAAATATGACTCTTAAAGAAAATAAATTGCAAATACGATATTCACACTTTTTGAGTGGCAAATTCGCCCCTAATTTGTATTTGGATGGGAAATATGACTCTTAAGAAAAATAAATTGCAAATACAATATTCACACTTTTTGAGTGGCAAATTCGCCCCTAATTTGTATTTGGATGTGAAATATGACTCTTAAGAAAAATAAATTGCAAATACGATTTTCACACTTTTTGAGTGACAAATTTACCCCTAATTTTTATTTGGATGTGAAATATGACTCTTAAGGAAAATAAATTTCAGATACGATATTCACACTTTTTTAGTGGCAAATTTGCCCCTAATTTGTATTTGGATGTGAAATATGACACTTAAAGAAAATAAATTGCAAATACGATTTTCACACTTTTTGAGTGGCAAATTCGCCCCTAATTTGTATTTCTAAGTGAAATATGACTTTTAAGGAAAATAAATTGCAAATACGATATTCACACTTTTTGAGTGGCAAATTCGCCCCTAATTTGTATCTCTAAGTGAAATATGACTCTTAAGGAAAATAAATTGCAAATACGATATTCACACTTTTTGAGTGGCAAATTCGCCCCTAATTTGTATTTCGAAGTGAAATATGACACTTAAGAAAAATAAATTGCAAATACGATTTTCACACTTTTTGAGTAGCAAATTTACCCCTAATTTGTATTTGGATGTGAAATATGACTCTTAAGGAATATAAATTTCAAATACGATATTCACACTTTTTGAGTTACAAATTTGCCCCTAATTTGTATTTGGATGTGAAATATGACTCTTAAAGAAAATAAATTGCAAATACGATTTTCACACTTTTTGAGTGGCTAATTTACCCCTAATTTGTATTTGGATGTGAAATATGACTCTTAAGGAAAATAAATTGCAAATACGATATTCACACTTTTTGAGTGGCAAATTCGCCCCTAATTTGTATTTCGAAGTGAAATATGACACTTAAGAAAAATAAATTGCAAATACGATTTTCACACTTTTTGAGTAGCAAATTTACCCCTAATTTGTATTTGGATGTGAAATATGACTCTTAAGGAATATAAATTTCAAATACGATATTCACACTTTTTGAGTTACAAATTTGCCCCTAATTTGTATTTGGATGTGAAATATGACTCTTAAAGAAAATAAATTGCAAATACGATTTTCACACTTTTTGAGTGGCTAATTTACCCCTAATTTGTATATTTGGATGTGAAATATGACTCTTAAGGAAAATAAATTGCAAATACGATATTCACACTTTTTGAGTGGCAAATTCGCCTCTAATTTGTATTTGGATGTGAAATATGACTCTTAAGGAAAATAAGTTGCAAATACGATTTTCACACTTTTTGAGTGGCAAAATTGCTTCTAATTTGTATTTGGATGTGAAATATGACTTTTAAGGAAAATAAATTTCAAATACGATTTTCACACTTTTTGAGTGGCAAATTCGCCCCTAATTTGTATTTGGATATGAAATATGACTCTTAAGGAAAATAAATTGCAAATACCATTTTCACACTTTTTGAGTGTCAAATTCGCCCCTAATTTGTATTTGGATGTGAAATATGACTCTTAAGAAAAATAAATTGCAAATACGATATTCACACTTTTTGAGTGGTAAATTTACCCCTAATTTGTATTTCAAAGTGAAATATGACTCTTAAGGAAAATAAGTTGCAAATACGATATTCACACTTTTTGAGCGGCAAATTCGCCCCTAATTTGTATTTGGATGTGAAATATGACTCTTAAGAAAAATAAATTGCAAATTCGATTTTCACACTTTTTGAGTGGCAAATTCGCCTCTAATTTGTATTTGGATGTGAAATATGACTCTTAAGGAAAATAAATTGCAAATACGATTTTCACACTTTTTGAGTGGCAAATTCGTCCCTAATTTGTATTTGGATGTGAAATATGACTTTTAAGGAAAATAAATTGCAAATACCATTTCACACTTTTTGAGTGGCAAATTCGCCCCTAATTTGTATTTGGATGTGAAATATGACTCTTAAGAAAAATAAATTGCAAATACGATATTCACACTTTTTGAGTGGTAAATTTACCCCTAATTTGTATTTCAAAGTGAAATATGACTCTTAAGGAAAATAAGTTGCAAATACGATATTCACACTTTTTGAGCGGCAAATTCGCCCCTAATTTGTATTTGGATGTGAAATATGACTCTTAAGAAAAATAAATTGCAAATACGATATTCACACTTTTTGAGTGGTAAATTTACCCCTAATTTGTATTTCAAAGTGAAATATGACTCTTAAGGAAAATAAGTTGCAAATACGATATTCACACTTTTTGAGCGGCAAATTCGCCCCTAATTTGTATTTGGATGTGAAATATGACTCTTAAGGAAAATAAATTGCAAATACGATATTCACACTTTTTGAGCGGCAAATTCGCCCCTAATTTGTATTTGGATGTGAAATATGACTCTTAAGAAAAATAAATTGCAAATACGATATTCACACTTTTTGAGTGGTAAATTTACCCCTAATTTGTATTTCAAAGTGAAATATGACTCTTAAGGAAAATAAGTTGCAAATACGATATTCACACTTTTTGAGCGGCAAATTCGCCCCTAATTTGTATTTGGATGTGAAATATGACTCTTAAGAAAAATAAATTGCAAATACGATATTCACACTTTTTGAGTGGTAAATTTACCCCTAATTTGTATTTCAAAGTGAAATATGACTCTTAAGGAAAATAAGTTGCAAATACGATATTCACACTTTTTGAGCGGCAAATTCGCCCCTAATTTGTATTTGGATATGAAATATGACTCTTAAGGAAAATAAATTGCAAATACCATTTTCACACTTTTTGAGTGTCAAATTCGCCCCTAATTTGTATTTGGATGTGAAATATGACTCTTAAGAAAAATAAATTGCAAATACGATATTCACACTTTTTGAGTGGTAAATTTACCCCTAATTTGTATTTCAAAGTGAAATATGACTCTTAAGGAAAATAAGTTGCAAATACGATATTCACACTTTTTGAGCGGCAAATTCGCCCCTAATTTGTATTTGGATGTGAAATATGACTCTTAAGAAAAATAAATTGCAAATTCGATTTTCACACTTTTTGAGTGGCAAATTCGCCTCTAATTTATATTTGGATGTGAAATATGACTCTTAAGGAAAATAAATTGCAAATACGATTTTCACACTTTTTGAGTGGCAAATTCGCCCCTAATTTGTATTTGGATGTGAAATATGACTCTTAATGAAAATAAATTGCAAATACCATTTTCACACTTTTTGAGTGGCAAATTCGCCCCTAATTTGTATTTGGATGTGAAATATGACTCTTAAGAAAAATAAATTGCAAATACGATATTCACACTTTTTGAGTGGTAAATTTACCCCTAATTTGTATTTCAAAGTGAAATATGACTCTTAAGGAAAATAAGTTGCAAATACGATATTCACACTTTTTGAGCGGCAAATTCGCCCCTAATTTGTATTTGGATGTGAAATATGACTCTTAAGAAAAATAAATTGCAAATACGATATTCACACTTTTTGAGCGGCAAATTCGCCCCTAATTTGTATTTGGATGTGAAATATGACTCTTAAGAAAAATAAATTGCAAATACGATTTTCACACTTTTTGAGTAGCAAATTCGCCTCTAATTTGTATTTGGATGTGAAATATGACTCTTAAGGAAAATAAGTTGCAAATACGATTTTCACACTTTTTGAGTGGCAAAATTGCTTCTAATTTGTATTTGGATGTGAAATATGACTTTTAAGGAAAATAAATTGCAAATACGATTTTCACACTTTTTGAGTGGCAAATTCGCCCCTAATTTGTATTTGGATATGAAATATGACTCTTAAGGAAAATAAATTGCAAATACCATTTTCACACTTTTTGAGTGTCAAATTCGCCCCTAATTTGTATTTGGATGTGAAATATGACTCTTAAGAAAAATAAATTGCAAATACGATATTCACACTTTTTGAGTGGTAAATTTACCCCTAATTTGTATTTCAAAGTGAAATATGACTCTTAAGGAAAATAAGTTGCAAATACGATATTCACACTTTTTGAGCGGCAAATTCGCCCCTAATTTGTATTTGGATGTGAAATATGACTCTTAAGAAAAATAAATTGCAAATACGATTTTCACACTTTTTGAGTGGCAAATTCGCCTCTAATTTGTATTTGGATGTGAAATATGACTCTTAAGGAAAATAAATTGCAAATACGATTTTCACACTTTTTGAGTGGCAAATTCGTCCCTAATTTGTATTTGGATGTGAAATATGACTCTTAAGGAAAATAAATTGCAAATACCATTTTCACACTTTTTGAGTGGCAATTTCGCCCCTAATTTGTATTTGGATGTGAAATATGACTCTTAAGAAAAATAAATTGCAAATACGATTTTCACACTTTTTGAGTGGCTAATTTACCCCTAATTTGTATTTGGATGTGAAATATGACTCTTAAGGAAAATAAATTGCAAATACGATTTTCACACTTTTTGAGTTGCAAATTCGCCCCTAATTTGTATTTGGATGTGAAATATGACTCTTAAAGAAAATAAATTGCAAATACGATTTTCACATTTTTTGAGTGGCAAATTCGCCCCTAATTTGTATTTGGATGTGAAATATGACTCTTAAGGAAAATGAATTGCAAATACCATTTTCACACTTTTTGAGTGGCAATTTCGCCCCTAATTTGTATTTGGATGTGAAATATGACTTTTAAGAAAAATAAATTGCCAATACGATTTTCACACTTTTTGAGTGGCAAATTTCTCCCTAATTTGTATTTTGATGTGAAATATGATTCTCTTAAGAAAAATAAATTGCAAATACGATTTTCACACTTTTTTAGTGGCAAATTTACCCCTAATTAGTATTTGGATGTGAAATATGACACTTAAGGAAAATAAATTTCAAATACGATATTTACGCTTTTTGAGTAGTAAATTTGCTCCTAATTTGTATTTGGTTGTGAAATATGACTCTTAAGGAAATAAATTGCAAATACGATATTCACACTTTTTGAGTTGCAAATTCGCCCCTAATTTGTATTTGGATGTGAAATATGACTCTTAAGGAAAATAAAATGCAAATACCATTTTCACACTTTTTGAGTGCTAAATTTGCCCCTAAATTGTATTTCAAAGTGAAATATGACTCTTAAGGAAAATAAGTTGCAAATACGATATTCACACTTTATGAGTGGCAAATTCGCCCTAATTTGTATTTGGATGTGAAATATGACTCTTAAGGAAAATAAATTGCAAATACGATTTTCACACTTTTTGAGTGGCAAATTCGCCCCTAATTTGTATTTGAATGTGAAATATGACTCTTAATGAAAATAAATTGCAAATACGATTTTCACACTTTTTGAGTGGCAAATTCGCCCCTAATTTGTATTTGGATGTGAAATATGACTCTTAAGGAAAATAAATTGCAAATACCATTTTCACACTTTTTGAGTGGCAATTTCGCCCCTAATTTGTATTTGGATGTGAAATATGACTCTTAAGAAAAATAAATTGCAAATACGATTTTCACACTTTTTGAGTGGCTAATTTACCCCTAATTTGTATTTGGATGTGAAATATGACTCTTAAGGAAAATAAATTGCAAATACGATTTTCACACTTTTTGAGTTGCAAATTCGCCCCTAATTTGTATTTGGATGTGAAATATGACTCTTAAGGAAAATAAATTGCAAATACGATTTTCACATTTTTTGAGTGGCAAATTCGCCCCTAATTTGTATTTGGATGTGAAATATGACTCTTAAGGAAAATGAATTGCAAATACCATTTTCACACTTTTTGAGTGGCAATTTCGCCCCTAATTTGTATTTGGATGTGAAATATGACTTTTAAGAAAAATAAATTGCAAATACGATTTTCACACTTTTTGAGTGGCAAATTTCTCCCTAATTTGTATTTTGATGTGAAATATGACTCTTAAGAAAAATAAATTGCAAATACGATTTTCACACTTTTTTAGTGGCAAATTTACCCCTAATTAGTATTTGGATGTGAAATATGACTCTTAAGGAAAATAAATTTCAAATACGATATTTACACTTTTTGAGTAGTAAATTTGCTCCTAATTTGTATTTGGATGTGAAATATGACTCTTAAGGAAATAAATTGCAAATACGATATTCACACTTTTTGAGTTGCAAATTCGCCCCTAATTTGTATTTGGATGTGAAATATGACTCTTAAGGAAAATAAAATGCAAATACCATTTTCACACTTTTTGAGTGGCAAATTCGCCCCTAATTTGTATTTGGATGTGAAATATGACTCTTAAGAAAAATAAATTGCAAATACGATATTCACACTTTTTGAGTGGTAAATTTACCTCTAATTTGTATTTCAAAGTGAAATATGACTCTTAAGGAAAATAAGTTGCAAATACGATATTCACACTTTTTGAGCGGCAAATTCGCCCCTAATTTGTATTTGGATGTGAAATATGACTCTTAAGAAAAATAAATTGCAAATACGATATTCACACTTTTTGAGCGGCAAATTCGCCCCTAATTTGTATTTGGATGTGAAATATGACTCTTAAGAAAAATAAATTGCAAATACGATTTTCACACTTTTTGAGTGGCAAATTCGCCTCTAATTTGTATTTGGATGTGAAATATGACTCTTAAGGAAAATAAGTTGCAAATACGATTTTCACACTTTTTGAGTGGCAAAATTGCTTCTAATTTGTATTTGGATGTGAAATATGACTTTTAAGGAAAATAAATTGCAAATACGATTTTCACACTTTTTGAGTGGCAAATTCGCCCCTAATTTGTATTTGGATATGAAATATGACTCTTAAGGAAAATAAATTGCAAATACCATTTTCACACTTTTTGAGTGTCAAATTCGCCCCTAATTTGTATTTGGATGTGAAATATGACTCTTAAGAAAAATAAATTGCAAATACGATATTCACACTTTTTGAGTGGTAAATTTACCCCTAATTTGTATTTCAAAGTGAAATATGACTCTTAAGGAAAATAAGTTGCAAATACGATATTCACACTTTTTGAGCGGCAAATTCGCCCCTAATTTGTATTTGGATGTGAAATATGACTCTTAAGAAAAATAAATTGCAAATACGATTTTCACACTTTTTGAGTGGCAAATTCGCCTCTAATTTGTATTTGGATGTGAAATATGACTCTTAAGGAAAATAAATTGCAAATACGATTTTCACACTTTTTGAGTGGCAAATTCGTCCCTAATTTGTATTTGGATGTGAAATATGACTCTTAAGGAAAATAAATTGCAAATACCATTTCACACTTTTTGAGTGGCAAATTCGCCCCTAATTTGTATTTGGATGTGAAATATGACTCTTAAGGAAAATAAATTGCAAATACGATTTTCACACTTTTTGAGTGGCAAATTCGCCCCTAATTTGTATTTGGATGTGAAATATGACTCTTAATGAAAATAAATTGCAAATACCATTTTCACACTTTTTGAGTGGCAAATTCGCCCCTAATTTGTATTTGGATGTGAAATATGACTCTTAAGAAAAATAAATTGCAAATATGATTTTTCTACTTTTTGAGTGGCAAATTTCCCCATAATTTGTATTTAGATGTGAAATATGACTCTTAAGAAAAGTAAATTGCAAATACGATTTTCACACTTTTTGAGTGGCAAATTCGCCCCTAATTTGTATTTGGATGTGAAATATGACTATTAAGGAAAATAAATTGCAAATACGAGATTCGCACTTTTTGAGTGGCAAATTCGCCCCTAATTTGTATTTCGAAGTGAAATATGACACTTAAGAAAAATAAATTGCAAATACGATTTTCACACTTTTTGAGTAGCAAATTCGCCCCTAATTTGTATTTGGATGTGAAATATGACTCTTAAGGAATATAAATTTCAAATACGATATTCACACTTTTTGAGTTACAAATTTGCCCCTAATTTGTATTTGGATGTGAAATATGACTCTTAAAGAAAATAAATTGCAAATACGATTTTCACACTTTTTGAGTGGCTAATTTACCCCTAATTTGTATTTGGATGTGAAATATGACTCTTAAGGAAAATAAATTGCAAATACGATATTCACACTTTTTGAGTGGCAAATTCGCCTCTAATTTGTATTTGGATGTGAAATATGACTCTTAAGGAAAATAAGTTGCAAATACGATTTTCACACTTTTTGAGTGGCAAAATCGCTTCTAATTTGTATTTGGATGTGAAATATGACTTTTAAGGAAAATAAATTTCAAATACGATTTTCACACTTTTTGAGTGGCAAATTCGTCCCTAATTTGTATTTGGATGTGAAATATGACTCTTAAGGAAAATAAATTGCAAATACCATTTTCACACTTTTTGAGTGTCAAATTCGCCCCTAATTTGTATTTGGATGTGAAATATGACTCTTAAGAAAAATAAATTGCAAATACGATATTCACACTTTTTGAGTGGTAAATTTACCCCTAATTTGTATTTCAAAGTGAAATATGACTCTTAAGGAAAATAAGTTGCAAATACGATATTCACACTTTTTGAGCGGCAAATTCGCCCCTAATTTGTATTTGGATGTGAAATATGACTCTTAAGAAAAATAAATTGCAAATTCGATTTTCACACTTTTTGAGTGGCAAATTCGCCTCTAATTTGTATTTGGATGTGAAATATGACTCTTAAGGAAAATAAATTGCAAATACGATTTTCACACTTTTTGAGTGGTAAATTTGCCCCTAAATTGTATTTCAAAGTGAAATATGACTCTTAGGGAAAATAAGTTGCAAATACGATATTCACACTTTATGAGTGGCAAATTCGCCCTAATTTGTATTTGGATGTGAAATATGACTCTTAAAAAAAATAAATTGCAAATACGATTTTCACACTTTTTGAGTGGCAAATTTACCCCTAATTTGTATTTGGATTTGAAATATGACTCTTAAGGAAAATAAATTGCAAATACCATTTTCACACTTTTTGAGTGGCAAATTTGCCCCTATTTTGTATTTGGATGTGAAATATGACTATTAAGAAAATAAATTGCAAATACGACTTTCACACTTTTTGAGTGGCAAATTTGCTCCTAATTTGTATTTGGATGTGAAATATGACTCTTAAGGAAAATAAGTTGTAAATACGATTTTCACACTTTTTGAGTAGCAAATTTGCTCCTAATTTGTATTTGGATGTGAAATATGACTCTTAAGGAAAATAAATTGCAAATACCATTTTCACACTTTTTGAGTGGCAAATTTGCCCCTAATTTGTATTTCGAAGTGAAATATGATTCTTAAGGAAAATAAGTTGCAAATACGATATTCACACTTTTTGAATCGCAAATTCGCCCCTAATTTGTATTTGGATGTGAAATATGACACTTAAGAAAAATAAATTGCAAATACGATTTTCACACTTTTTGAGTAGCAAATTTACCCCTAATTTGTATTTGGATGTGAAATATGACTCTTAAAGAATATAAATTTCAAATACGATATTCACAGTTTTTGAGTGACAAATTTGCCCCTAATTTGTATTTGGATGTGAAATATGACTCTTAAAGAAAATAAATTGCAAATACGATTTTCACACTTTTTGAGTGGCTAATTTACCCCTAATTTGTATTTGGATGTGAAATATGACTCTTAAGGAAAATAAATTGCAAATATGATATTCACACTTTTTGAGTGGTAAATTTACCCCTAATTTGTATTTCAAAGTGAAATATGACTCTTAAGGAAAATAAGTTGCAAATACGATATTCACACTTTTTGAGCGGCAAATTCGCCCCTAATTTGTATTTGGATGTGAAATATGACTCTTAAGAAAAATAAATTGCAAATACGATTTTCACACTTTTTGAGTGGCAAATTCGCCTCTAATTTGTATTTGGATGTGAAATATGACTCTTAAGGAAAATAAGTTGCAAATACGATATTCACACTTTATGAGTGGCAAATTCGCCATAATTTGTATTTGGATGTGAAATATGACGTTTAAGGAAAATAAATTGCAAATACGATTTTCACACTTTTTGAGTGGCAAATTCGCCCCTAATTTGTATTTGGATATGAAATATGACTCTTAAGGAAAATAAATTGCAAATACCATTTTCACACTTTTTGAGTGGCAAATTCGCCCCTAATTTGTATTTGGATGTGAAATATGACTCTTAAGAAAAATAAAGTGAAAATACGATATTCACACTTTTTGAGTGGTAAATTTACCCCTAATTTGTATTTCAAAGTGAAATATGACTCTTAAGGAAAATAAGTTGCAAATACGATATTCACACTTTTTGAGCGGCAAATTCGCCCCTAATTTGTATTTGGATGTGAAATATGACTCTTAAGAAAAATAAATAGCAAATACGATTTTCACACTTTTTGAGTGGCAAATTCGCCTCTAATTTGTATTTGGATGTGAAATATGACTCTTAAGGAAAATAAATTGCAAATACGATTTTCACACTTTTTGAGTGGCAAATTCGTCCCTAATTTGTATTTGGATGTGAAATATGACTCTTAAGGAAAATAAATTGCAAATACCATTTCACACTTTTTGAGTGGCAAATTCGCCCCTAATTTGTATTTGGATGTGAAATATGACTCTTAAGGAAAATAAATTGCAAATACGATTTTCACACTTTTTGAGTGGCAAATTCGCCCCTAATTTGTATTTGGATGTGAAATATGACTCTTAATGAAAATAAATTGCAAATACCATTTTCACACTTTTTGAGTGGCAAATTTACCCCTAATTAGTATTTGGATGTGAAATATGACTCTTAAGGAAAATAAAATTCAAATACGATATTTACACTTTTTGAGTAGCAAATTTGCTCCTAATTTGTATTTGGATGTGAAATATGACTCTTAAGGAAATAAATTGCAAATACGATATTCACACTTTTTGAGTTGCAAATTCGCCCCTAATTTGTATTTGGATGTGAAATATGACTCTTAAGGAAAATAAAATGCAAATACCATTTTCACACTTTTTGAGTGGTAAATTTGCCCCTAAATTGTATTTCAAAGTGAAATATGACTCTTAAGGAAAATAAGTTGCAAATACGATATTCACACTTTATGAGTGGCAAATTCGCCCTAATTTGTATTTGGATGTGAAATATGACTCTTAAAAAAAATAACTTGCAAATACGATTTTCACACTTTTTGAGTGGCAAATTTACTCCTAATTTGTATTTGGATGTGAAATATGACTCTTAAGGAAAATAAATTGCAAATACCATTTTCACACTTTTTGAGTGGCAAATTTGCCCCTAATTTGTATTTGGATGTGAAATATGACTCTTAAGAAAAATAAATTGCAAATACGACTTTCACACTTTTTGAGTGGCAAATTTGCTCCTAATTTGTATTTGGATGTGAAATATGACTCTTAAGGAAAATAAGTTGTAAATACGATTTTCACACTTTTTGAGTAGCAAATTTGCTCCTAATTTGTATTTGGATGTGAAATATGACTCTTAAGGAAAATAAATTGCAAATACCATTTTCACACTTTTTGAGTGGCAAATTTGCCCCTAATTTGTATTTCGAAGTGAAATATGATTCTTAAGGAAAATAAGTTGCAAATACGATATTCACACTTTTTGAGTGACAAATTCGCCCCTAATTTGTATTTGGATGTGAAATATGACTCTTAAGGAAAATAAATTGCAAATACGATATTCACCCTTTTTGAGTAGCAAATTCGCCCCTAATTTGTATCTCTAAGTGAAATATGACTCTTAAGGAAAATAAGTTGCATTTACGATTTTCACACTTTTTGAGTGGCAAATTTGCTTCTAATTTGTATTTGGATGTGAAATATGACTTTTAAGGAAAATAAATTGCAAATACGATTTTCACACTTTTTGAGTGGCAAATTCGCCCCTAATTTGTATTTGGATATGAAATATGACTCTTAAGGAAAATAAATTGCAAATACCATTTTCACATTTTTTGAGTGGCAAATTCGCCCCTAATTTGTATTTGGATGTGAAATATGACTCTTAAGAAAAATAAATTGCAAATACGATATTCACACTTTTTGAGTGGTAAATTTACCCCTAATTTGTATTTCAAAGTAAAATATGACTCTTAAGGAAAATAAGTTGCAAATACGATATTCACACTTTTTGAGCGGCAAATTCGCCCATAATTTGTATTTGGATGTGAAATATGACTCTTATGAAAAATAAATTGCAAATACGATTTTCACACTTTTTGAGTGTCAAATTCGCCTCTAATTTGTATTTGGATGTGAAATATGACTCTTAAGGAAAATAAATTGCAAATACGATTTTCACACTTTTTGAGTGTCAAATTCGCCCCTAATTTGTATTTGGATGTGAAATATGACTCTTAAGGAAAATAAATTGCAAATACCATTTTCACACTTTTTGAGTGGCAAATTCGCCCCTAATTTGTATTTGGATGTGAAATATGACTCTTAAGGAAAATAAATTGCAAATACGATTTTCACACTTTTTGAGTGGCAAATTCGCCCCTAATTTGTATTTGGATGTGAAATAAGACTCTTAAGGAAAATAAATTGCAAATACGATTTTCACACTTTTTGAGTGGGAAATTCGCCCCTAATTTGTATTTGGATGTGAAATATGACTCTTAAGAAAAATAAATTGCAAATACGATTTTCACACTTTTTGAGTGGCAAATTTCCCCCTAATTTGTATTTTGATGTGAAATATGACTCTTAAGAAAAGTAAATTGCAAATACGATTTTCACACTTTTTGAGTGGCAAATTCGCCCCTAATTTGTATTTTGATGTGAAATATGACTCTTAAGAAAAATAAATTGCAAATACGATTTTCACACTTTTTGAGTGGCTAATTTACCCCTAATTTGTATTTGGATGTGAAATATGACTCTTAAGGAAAATAAATTACAAATACGATTTTCACACTTTTTGAGTGGCAAATTCGCCCCTAATTTGTATTTGGATGTGAAATATTAATCTTAAGGAAAATAAATTGCAAATACGATTTTCACACTTTTTGAGTGGCAAATTCGCCCCTAATTTGTATTTGGATGTGAAATATGACTCTTAAGGAAAATAAATTGCAAATACGATTTTCACACTTTTTGAGTGGCAAATTCGCCCCTAATTTGTATTTGGATGTGAAATATGACTCTTAATGAAAATTAATTGCAAATACCATTTTCACACTTTTTGAGTGGCAAATTCGCTCCTAATTTGTATTTGGATGTGAAATATGACTCTTAAGAAAAATAAATTGCAAATACGATTTTCACACTTTTTGAGTGGCAAATTTGCCCCTAATTTGTATTTGGATGTGAAATATGACACTTAAGGAAAATAAATTGCAAATACCATTTTCACACTTTTTGAGTGGCAATTTCGCCCCTAATTTGTATTTGGATGTGAAATATGACTTTTAAGAAAAATAAATTCCAAATACGATTTTCACACTTTTTGAGTGGCAAATTTCCCCCTAATTTGTATTTTGATGTGAAATATGACTCTTAAGAAAAATAAATTGCAAATACGATTTTCACACTTTTTTAGTGGCAAATTTACCCCTAATTAGTATTTGGATGTGAAATATGACTCTTAAGGAAAATAAATTTCAAATACGATATTTACACTTTTTGAGTAGCAAATTTGCTCCTAATTTGTATTTGGATGTGAAATATGACTCTTAAGGAAAAAAATTGCAAATACGATATTCACACTTTTTGAGTGGCAAATTCGCCACTAATTTGTATTTGGATGTGAAATATGACTCTTAAGGAAAATAAAATGCAAATACCATTTTCACACTTTTTGAGTGGTAAATTTGCCCCAAAATTGTATTTCAAAGTGAAATATGACTCTTAAGGAAAATAAGTTGCAAATACGATATTCACACTTTATGAGTGGCAAATTCGCCCTAATTTGTATTTGGATGTGAAATATGACTCTTAAAAAAAATAAATTGCAAATACGATTTACACACTTTTTGAGTGGCAAATTTACCCCTAATTTGTATTTGGATGTGAAATATGACTCTTAAGGAAAATAAATTGCAAATACCATTTTCACACTTTTTGAGTGGCAAATTTGCCCCTAATTTGTATTTGGATGTGAAATATGACTCTTAAGAAAAATAAATTGCAAATACGACTTTCACACTTTTTGAGTGGCAATTTTGCTCCTAATTTGTATTTGGATGTGAAATATGACTCTTAAGGAAAATAAGTTGTAAATACGATTTTCACACTTTTTGAGTAGCAAATTTGCTCCTAATTTGTATTTGGATGTGAAATATGACTCTTAAAGAAAATAAATTGCAAATACCATTTTCACACTTTTTGAGTGGCAAACTTGCCCCTAATTTGTATTTCGAAGTGAAATATGATTCTTAAGGAAAATAAGTTGCAAATACGATATTCACACTTTTTGAGTGACAAATTCGCCCCTAATTTGTATTTGGATGTGAAATATGACTCTTAAGGAAAATAAATTGCAAATACGATATTCACACTTTTTGAGTAGCAAATTCGCCCCTAATTTGTATCTCTAAGTGAAATATGACTCTTAAGGAAAATAAGTTGCAAATACGATATTCACACTTTTTGAGTGGCAAATTCGCCCCTAATTTGTATTTGGATGTGAAATATGACTCTTAAGAAAAATAAATTGCAAATACGATTTTCACACTTTTTGAGTGGCAAATTCGCCTCTAATTTGTATTTGGATGTGAAATATGACTCTTAAGGAAAATAAATTGCAAATACGATTTTCACACTTTTTGAGTGGCAAATTCGCCCCTAATTTGTATTTGGATGTGAAATATGACTCTTAAAGAAAATAAATTGCAAATACCATTTTCACACTTTTGGAGTGGCAAATTCGCCCCTAATTTGTATTTGGATGTGAAATATGACTCTTAAGGAAAATAAATTGCAAATACGATTTTCACACTTTTTGAGTGGCAAATTCACCCCTAATTTGTATTTGGATTGAAATATGACTCTTAATGAAAATAAATTGCAAATACCATTTTCACACTTTTTGAGTGGCAAATTCGCCCCTAATTTGTATTTGGATGTGAAATATGACTCTTAAGAAAAATAAATTGCAAATACGATTTTCACACTTTTTGAGTGGCAAATTTCCCCCTAATTTGTATTTTGATGTGAAATATGACTCTTAAGAAAAGTAAATTGCAAATACGATTTTCACACTTTTTGAGTGGCAAATTCGCCCCTAATTTGTATTTTGATGTGAAATATGACTCTTAAGAAAAATAAATTGCAAATACGATTTTCACACTTTTTGACTGGCTAATTTACCCCTAATTTGTATTTGGATGTGAAATATGACTCTTAAGGAAAATAAATTACAAATACGATTTTCACACTTTTTGAGTGGCAAATTCGCCCCTAATTTGTATTTGGATGTGAAATATGAATCTTAAGGAAAATAAATTGCAAATACGATTTTCACACTTTTTGAGTGGCAAATTTGCCCCTAATTTGTATTTCGAAGTGAAATATGATTCTTAAGGAAAATAAGTTGCAAATACGATATTCACACTTTTTGAGTGACAAATTCGCCCCTAATTTGTATTTGGATGTGAAATATGACTCTTAAGGAAAATAAATTGCAAATACGATTTTCACACTTTTTGAGTGGCAAATTCACCCCTAATTTGTATTTGGATGTGAAATATGACTCTTAATGAAAATAAATTGCAAATACCATTTTCACACTTTTTGAGTGGCAAATTCGCCCCTAATTTGTATTTGGATGTGAAATATGACTCTTAAGAAAAATAAATTGCAAATACGATTTTCACACTTTTTGAGTGGCAAATTCGCCTCTAATTTGTATTTGGATGTGAAATATGACTCTTAAAGAAAATAAATTGCAAATACGATTTTCACATTTTGAGTGGCAAATTCGCCCCTAATTTGTATTTGGATGTGAAATATGACTCTTAAGGAAAATAAATTGCAAATACCATTTTCACACTTTTTGAGTGGCAAATTCGCCCCTAATTTGTATTTGGATGTGAAATATGACTCTTAAGGAAAATAAATTGCAAATATGATTTTCACACTTTTTGAGTGGCAAATTCACCCCTAATTTGTATTTGGATGTGAAATATGACTCTTAATGAAAATAAATTGCAAATACCATTTTCTCACTTTTTGAGTGGCAAATTCGCCCCTAATTTGTATTTGGATGTGAAATATGACTCTTAAGAAAAATAAATTGCAAATACGATTTTCACACTTTTAGAGTGGCAAATTTCCCCCTAATTTGTATTTTGATGTGAAATATGACTCTTAAGAAAAGTAAATTGCAAATACGATTTTCACACTTTTTGAGTGGCAAATTCGCCCCTAATTTGTATTTGGATGTGAAATATGACTCTTAAGGAAAATAAATTGCAAATACGATTTTCACACTTTTTGAGTGGCAAATTCGCCCCTAATTTGTATTTGGATGTGAAATATGACTCTTAAGGAAAATAAATTGCAAATTCGATTTTCACACTTTTTGAGTGGCAAATTCGCCCCTAATTTGTATTTGGATGTGAAATATGACTCTTAATGAAAATAAATTGCAAATACTCACACTTTTTGAGTGGCAAATTCGCCCCTAATTTGTATTTGGATGTGAAATATGACTCTTAATGAAAATAAATTGCAAATACCATTTTCACACTTTTTGAGTGGCAAATTCGCCCCTAATTTGTATTTGGATGTGAAATATGACTCTTAAGAAAAATAAATTGCAAATACGATTTTCACACTTTTTGAGTGGCAAATTTCCCCCTAATTTGTATTTTGATGTGAAATATGACTCTTAAGAAAAGTAAATTGCAATTACGATTTTCACACTTTTTGAGTGGCAAATTCGCCCCTAATTTGTATTTGGATGTGAAATATGACTCTTAAGAAAAATAAATTGCAAATACGATTTTCACACTTTTTGAGTGGCTAATTTACCCCTAATTTGTATTTGGATGTGAAATATGACTCTTAAGGAAAATAAATTTCAAATATGATATTTACACTTTTTGATTAGCAAATTTGCTCCTAATTTGTATTTGGATGTGAAATATGACTCTTAAGGAAATAAATTGCAAATACGATATTCACACTTTTTGAGTTGCAAATTCGCCCCTAATTTGTATTTGGATGTGAAATATGACTCTTAAGGAAAATAAAATGCAAATACCATTTTCACACTTTTTGAGTGGTAAATTTGCCCCTAAATTGTATTTCAAAGTGAATTTTGACTCTTAAGGAAAATAAGTTGCAAATACGATATTCACAATTTATGAGTGGCAAATTCGCCCTAATTTGTATTTGGATGTGAAATATGACTCTTAAAAAAAATAAATTGCAAATACGATTTTCACACTTTTTGAGTGGCAAATTTACCCCTAATTTGTATTTGGATGTGAAATATGACTCTTAAGGAAAATAAATTGCAAATACCATTTTCACACTTTTTGAGTGGCAAATTTGCCCATAATTTGTATTTGGATGTGAAATATGACTCTTAAGAAAAATAAATTGCAAATACGACTTTCACACTTTTTGAGTCGCAAATTTGCTCCTAATTTGTATTTGGATGTGAAATATGACTATTAAGGAAAATAAGTTGTAAATACGATTTTCACACTTTTTGAGTAGCAAATTTGCTCCTAATTTGTATTTGGATGTGAAATATGACTCTTAAGGAAAATAAATTGCAAATACCATTTTCACACTTTTTGAGTGGCAAATTTGCCCCTAATTTGTATTTCGAAGTGAAATATGATTCTTAAGGAAAATAAGTTTCAAATACGATATTCACACTTTTTGAGTTGCAAATTCGCCCCTAATTTGTATTTGGATGTGAAATATGACTCTTAAGGAAAATAAATTGCAAATACGATTTTCACACTTTTTGAGTGGCAAATTCGCCCCTAATTTGTATTTGGATGTGAAATATGACTCTTAAGGAAAATAAATTGCAAATACCATTTTCACACTTTTTGAGTGGCAAATTCGCCCCTAATTTGTATTTGGATGTGAAATATGACTCTTAAGGAAAATAAATTGCAAATACGATTTTCACACTTTTTGAGTGGCAAATTCACCCCTAATTTGTATTTGGATGTGAAATATGACTTTTAATGAAAATAAATTGCAAATACCATTTTCACACTTTTTGAGTGGCAAATTCGCCCCTAATTTGTATTTGGATGTGAAATATGACTCTTAAGAAAAATAAATTGCAAATACGATTTTCACACTTTTTAAGTGGCAAATTTCCCCCTAATTTGTATTTTGATGTGAAATATGACTCTTAAGAAAAGTAAATTGCAAATACGATTTTCACACTTTTTGAGTGGCAAATTCGCCCCTAATTTGTATTTGGATGTGAAATATGACTCTTAAGAAAAATAAATTGCAAATACGATTTTCACACTTTTTGAGTGGCAAATTTCCCCCTTATTTGTATTTTGATGTGAAATATGACTCTTAAGAAAAGTAAATTGCAAATACGATTTTCAAACTTTTTGAGTGGCAAATTCGCCCCTAATTTGTATTTGGATGTGAAATATGACTCTTAAGAAAAATAAATTGCAAATACCATTTTCACACTTTTTGAGTGGCAAATTTGCCCCTAATTTGTATTTCGAAGTGAAATATGATTCTTAAGGAAAATAAGTTGCAAATACGATATTCACACTTTTTGAGTAACAAATTCGCCCCTAATTTGTATTTGGATGTGAAATATGACTCTTAAGGAAAATAAATTGCAAATACGATATTCACACTTTTTGAGTAGCAAATTCGCCCCTAATTTGTATCTCTAAGTGAAATATAACTCTTAAGGAAAATAAGTTGCAAATACGATATTCACACTTTTTGAGTGGCAAATTCGCCTCTAATTTGTAT
Source organism: Helichrysum umbraculigerum (assembly GCA_949592205.1). Taxonomy (NCBI): domain Eukaryota; kingdom Viridiplantae; phylum Streptophyta; class Magnoliopsida; order Asterales; family Asteraceae; genus Helichrysum; species Helichrysum umbraculigerum. Next base: position 149,095 of record CATIUR010000034.1, read on the forward strand.
TTGGATGTGAAATATGACTCTTAAGAAAAATAAATTGCAAATACGATTTTCACACTTTTTGAGTGGCAAATTCGCCTCTAATTTATATTTGGATGTGAAATATGACTCTTAAAGAAAATAAATTGCAAATACGATTTTCACACTTTTTGAGTGGCAAATTCGCCCCTAATTTGTATTTGGATGTGAAATATGACTCTTAAGGAAAATAAATTGCAAATACCATTTTCACACTTTTTGAGTGGCAAATTCGCCCCTAATTTGTATTTGGATGTGAAATATGACTCTTAAGGAAAATAAATTGCAAATACGATTTTCACACTTTTTGAGTGGCAAATTCACCCCTAATTTTTATTTGGATGTGAAATATGACTCTTAATGAAAATAAATTGCAAATACCATTTTCACACTTTTTGAGTGGCAAATTCGCCCCTAATTTGTATTTGGATGTGAAATATGACTCTTAAGGAAAATAAATTGCAAATACCATTTTCCCACTTTTTGAGTGGCAAATTCGCCCTAATTTGTATTTGGATGTGAAATATGACTCTTAAGGAAAATAAATTGCAAATACGATTTTCACACTTTTTGAGTGGCAAATTCGCCCCTAATTTGTATTTGGATGTGAAATATGACTCTTAAGGAAAATAAATTGCAAATACGATTTTCACACTTTTTGAGTGGCAAATTCGCCCCTAATTTGTATTTGGATATGAAATATGACTCTTAAGGAAAATAAATTGCAAATACCATTTTCACACTATTTGAGTGGCAATTTCGCCCCTAATTTATATTTGGATGTGAAATATGACTTTTAAGAAAAATAAATTGCAAATACGATTTTCACACTTTTTGAGTGGCAAATTTCCCCCTAATTTGTATTTTGATGTGAAACATGACTCTTAAGAAAAATAAATTGCAAATACGATTTTCACACTTTTTGAGTGGCAAATTTACCCCTAATTAGTATTTGTATGTGAAATATGACTCTTAAGGAAAATAAATTTCAAATACGATATTTACACTTTTTGAGTAGCAAATTTGCTCCTAATTTGTATTTGGATGTGAAATATGACTCTTAAGGAAATAAATTGCAAATACGATATTCACACTTTTTGAGTTGCAAATTCGCCCCTAATTTGTATTTGGATGTGAAATATGACTCTTAAGGAAAATAAAATGCAAATACCATTTTCACACTTTTTTAGTGGTAAATTTGCCCCTAAATTGTATTTCAAAGTGAAATATGACTCTTAAGGAAAATAAGTTGCAAATACGATATTCACACTTTATGAGTGGCAAATTCGCCCTAATTTGTATTTGGATGTGAAATATGACTCTTAAAAAAAATAAATTGCAAATACGATTTTCACACTTTTTGAGTGGCAAATTTACCCCTAATTTGTATTTGGATGTGAAATATTACTCTTAAGGAAAATAAATTGCAAATACCATTTTCACACTTTTTGAGTGGCAAATTTGCCCCTAATTTGTATTTGGATGTGAAATATGACTTTTAAGAAAAATAAATTGCAAATACGACTTTCACACTTTTTGAGTGGCAAATTTGCTCCTAATTTGTATTTGGATGTGAAATATGACTCTTAAGGAAAAATAAGTTGTAAATACGATTTTCACACTTTTTGAGTAGCAAATTTGCTCCTAATTTGTATTTGGATGTGAAATATGACTCTTATGGAAAATAAATTGCAAATACCATTTTCACACTTTTTGAGTGGCAAATTTGCCCCTAATTTGTATTTCGAAGTGAAATATGATTCTTAAGGAAAATAAGTTGCAAATACGATATTCACACTTTTTGAATGGCAAATTCGCCCCTAATTTGTATTTGGAGGTGAAATATGACACTTAAGAAAAATAAATTGCAAATACGATTTTCACACTTTTTGAGTAGCAAATTTACCCCTAATTTGTATTTGGATGTGAAATATGACTCTTAAATAAAAAAAATTGCAAATACGATATTCACACTTTTTGAGTGGAAAATTCGACCCTAATTTGTATTTGGATGTGAAATATGACTCTTAAGAAAAATAAACTTTTAATACGTTATTCACACTTTTTGAGTGGCAAATTTGCCCCTAATTTGTATTTGGATGTGAAATATGACTCATAAAGAAAATAAATTGCAAATACGATATTCACACTTTTTGAGTGGCAAATTCGCCCCTAATTTGTATTTGGATGTAGTATATGACTCTTAAGAAAAATAAATTGCAAATACGATATTCACACTTTTTGAGTGGCAAATTCGCCCCTAATTTGTATTTGGATGTGAAATATGACTCTTAAGAAAAATAAATTGCAAATACGATTTTCACAATTTTTGAGTGGGAAATTTACCCCTAATTTGTATTTGGATGTGAAATATGACTCTTAAGGAAAATAAATTTTTAATACGTTATTCACACTTTTTGAGTGGCAAATTTGCCCCTAATTTGTATTTGGATGTGAAATATGACTCTTAAAGAAAATAAATTGCAAATACGATATTCACAATTTTTGAGTGGCAAATTCGCCCCTAATTTGTATTTGGATGTGAAATATGACGCTTAAGGAAAATAAATTGCAAATACGATATTCACACTTTTTGAGTGGCAAATTCGCCCCTAATTTTTATCTCTAAGTGAAATATGACTCTTAAGGAAAATAAGTTGCAAATACGATATTCACACTTTTTGAGTGACAAATTTGCCCCTAACTTGTATTTGGATGTGAAATATGACTCTTAAATAAAATAAATTGCAAATACGATATTCACACTTTTTGAGTGGCAAATTCGCCCCTAATTTGTATTTGGATGTGAAATATGACTCTTAAATAAAATAAATTGCAAATACGATATTCACACTTTTTGAGTGGAAAATTCGACCCTAATTTGTATTTGGATGTGAAATATGACTCTTAAGAAAAATAAAATTTTAATACGTTATTCACACTTTTTGAGTGGCAAATTCGCACTAATTTGTATTTGGATGTGAAATATGACTCATAAAGAAAATAAATTGCAAATACGATATTCACACTTTTTGAGTGGCAACTTCGCCCCTAATTTGTATTTGGATGTGAAATATGACGCTTAAGGAAAATAAATTGCAAATACGATATTCACACTTTTTGAGTGGCAAATTCGCCCCTAATTTTTATCTCTAAGTGAAATATGACTCTTAAGGAAAATAAGTTGCAAATACGATATTCACACTTTTTAAGTGACAAATTTGCCCCTAATTTCTATTTGGATGTGAAATATGACTCTTAAATAAAATAAATTGCAAATACGATATTCACACTTTTTGAGTGGCAAATTTGCCCCTAATTTGTATTTTGATGTGAAATATGACTCTTAAGGAAAATAAATTGCAAATACCATATTCACACTTTTTGAGTGGCAAAATTGCCCCTAATTTGTATTTGGATGTGAAATATGACTCTTAAGGAAAATAAATTGCCAATACGATATTCACACTTTTTGAGTGGCGAATTTGCCCCTAATTTGTATTTGGATGTGAAATATGACTCTTAAAGAAAATAAGTTGCAAATACGATATTCACACTTTTTGAGGGCCAAATTTGCCCCTAATTTGTATTTGGATGTAAAATATGCCTCTTAAAGAAAATAAAATGCAAATACGATATTCACACTTTTTGAGTGGCAAATTTGCCTCTAATTTTTATTTGGATGTGAAATATGACTCTAAAAGAAAATAAATTGCAAATACGATATTCACACTTTTTGAGTGGCAAATTCGCCCCTAATTTGTATTTGGATGTGAAATATGACTCTTAAGGAAAATAAGTTGCAAATACGATATTCACACTTTTTGAGTGGCAAATTCGCCCTAATTTGTATTTGGATGTGAAATATGACTCTTAAGGAAAATAAATTGCAAATACGATATTCACCTTTTTGAGTGGCAAATTCGCCCCTAATTTGTATTTAGATGTGAAATATTACTCTTAAGGAAAATAAATTGCAAATACGATATTCACACTTTTTGAGTGGCAAATTCGCCCCTAATTTGTATTTAGATGTGAAATATTACTCTTAAGGAAAATAAATTGCAAATACGATATTCACACTTTTTGAGCGGCAAATTCGCCCTTAATTTGTATTTGGATGTGAAATATGACTCTTAAAGAAAAAAAAAATTGCAAATACGATATTCACACTTTTTGAGTGGCAAAATTGCCCCTAATTTGTATTTGGATGTGAAATATGACTCTTAAGGAAAATAAATTGCAAATACAATATTCACACTTTTTGAGTGGCAAATTCGCCCTAATTTGTATTTGGATGTGAAATATGACTCTTAAGCAAAATAAATTGCAAATACGATATTCACACTTTTTGAGTGGCAAATTCGCCCCTAAGTTGTATCTCTAAGTGAAATATGACTCTTAAGCAAAATAAATTGCAAATACGATTTTCACACTTTTTGAGTGGCAAATTCGCCCCTAATTTGTATTTAGATGTGAAATATGACTCTTAAGGAAAATAAATTGCAAATACGATTTTCACACTTTTTGAGTGGCAAATTCGCCCCTAATTTGTATTTGGATGTGAAATATGACTCTTAAGGAAAATAAATTGCAAATATCATTTTCACACTTTTTGAGTGGCAATTTCGCCCCTAATTTGTATTTGGATGTGAAATATGACTTTAAAGAAAAATAAATTGCAAATACGATTTTCACACTTTTTGAGTGGCAAATTTCCCCCTAATTATTATTTTGATGTGAAATATGACTCTTACGAAAAATAAATTGCAAATACGATTTTCACACTTTTTGAGTGGCAAATTTACCCATAATTTGTATTTGGATGTGAAATATGACTCTTAAGGAAAATAAATTTCAAATACGATATTTACACTTTTTGAGTGGCAAATTTGTTCCTAATTTGTATTTGGATGTGAAATATGACTCTTAAGGAAATAAATTGCAAATACGATATTCACACTTTTTGAGTTGCAAATTCGCCCCTAATTTGTATTTGGATGTGAAATATGACTCTTAAGGAAAATAAAATGCAAATACCATTTTCACACTTTTTGAGTGGTAAATTTGCCCCTAAATTGTATTTCAAAGTGAAATATGACTCTTAAGGAAAATAAGTTGCAAATACGATATTTACAATTTTTGAGTGGCAAATTCGCCCTAATTTGTATTTGGATGTGAAATATGACTCTTAAAAAAAATAAATTGCAAATACGATTTTCACACTTTTTGAATGTCAAATTTACCCCTAATTTGTATTTGGATGTGAAATATGATTTTTAAGGAAAATAAATTGCAAATACCATTTTCACACTTTTTGAGTGGCAAATTTGCCCCTAATTTGTATTTGGATGTGAAATATGACTCTTAAGAAAAATAAATTGCAAATACGACTTTCCCACTTTTTGAGTGGCAAATTTGCTCCTAATTTGTATTTGGATGTGAAATATGACTCTTAAGGAAAATAAATTGCAAATACGATATTCACACTTTTTGAGTGGCAACTTCGCCCCTAATTTGTATTTGGATGTGAAATATGACGCTTAAGGAAAATAAATTGCAAATACCATTTTCACACTTTTTGAGTGGCAAATTTGCCCCTAATTTGTATTTCGAAGTGAAAATGATTCTTAAGGAAAAAAAGTTGCAAATACGATATTCACACTTTTTGAATGGCAAATTCGCCCCTAATTTGTATTTGGATGTGAAATATGACACTTAAGAAAAATAAATTGCAAATACGATTTTCACACTTTTTGAGTGGCAAATTCGCCCTAATTTGTATTTGGATGTGAAATATGACTCTTAAAGAATATAAATTGCAAATACGATATTCACACTTTTTGAGTGGCAAATTCGCCCCTAATTTTATCTCTAAGTGAAATATGACTCTTAAGGAAAATAAATTGCAAATACGATATTCACACTTTTTGAGTGGCAAATTCGCCCTAATTTGTATTTGGATGTGAAATATGACTCTTAAGGAAAATAAATTGCAAATACGATATTCACACTTTTTGAGTGGGAAATTCGCCCCTAATTTGTATCTCTAAGTGAAATATGACTCTTAAGGAAAATAAGTTGCAAATACGATATTCACACTTTTTGAGTGGCAAATTTGCCCTAATTTGTATTTGGATGTAAAATATGCCTCTTAAAAAAAATAAATTGCAAATACGATATTCACACTTTTTGAGTGGCAAATTTGCCCCTAATTTTTATTTGTATGTAAAATATGACTCTTAAGAAAAATAAATTGCAAATACGATAATCACACTTTTTGAGTGGCAAATTTGCCCATAATTTGTATTTCGAAGTGAAATATGACTCTAAATGAAAATAAGTTGAAAAATCCAATATTCACACTTTTGAAGTGGCAAATTTGCCCATAATTTGTATTTCGAAGTAAAATATGACTCTTAAGGAAAATAAGTTGAAAAATCCAATATTCACATTTTTGAAGTGGCAAATTCGCCCCTAATTTGTATTTGGATGTGAAATATGACTCTTAAGGAAAATAAATTGCAAATACGATATTCACACTTTTTGAGTGGCAAATTTGCCCCGAATTTGTATTTGGATGTGAAATATGACTCTTATATAAATTAAATTGCAAATACGATATTCACACTTTTTGAGTGGCAAATTCGCCCCGAATTTGTATCTCTAAGTGAAATATGACTCTTAAGGAAAATAAATTGCAAATACAATATTCACACTTTTAGAGTGGCAAATTTGCCACTAATTTGTATTTGGATGTGAAATATGACTCTTACGGAAAATAAATTGCAAATACGATATTCACACTTTTTGAGTGGCAAATTTGCCCCTATTTTGTATTTGGATGTGAAGTATGACTCTTAAATAAAATAAATTGCAAATACGTTTTTCACACTTTTTGAGTGGCAAATTCGACCATAATTTGTATTTGGATGTGAAATATGACTCTTAAGGAAAATAAGTTGCAAATACGATATTCACACATTTTGAGTGGCAAATTCGCCCCTAATTTGTATTTGGATTTGAAAGATGACTTTTAAGGAAAATAAATTGCAAATACGATATTCACACTTTTTGAGTGGCAAATTCGCCCATAATTTGTATCTCTAAGTGAAATATGATTCTTAAGGAAAATAAGTTGCAAATACAATATTCACACTTTTTGAGTGGCAAAGTTACCCCTAATTTGTATTTGGATGTAAAATATGACTCTTAAAGAAAATAAATTGCAAATACGATATTCACACTTTTTGAGTGGCAAATTCGCCCAAATTTGTATTTGGATGTGAAATATGACTCTTAAGGAAAATAAATTGCAAATACGATATTCACACTTTTTGAGTGGCAAAATTGCCCCTAATTTGTATTTGGATGTGAAATATGTCTTTTAAAGAAAATAAATTACAAATACAATATTCACACTTTTTGAGTGGCAAATTTAACCTAATTTGTATTTGGATGTGAAATTTGACTCTTAAAGAAAATAAATTGCAAATATGATATTCACACTTTTTGAGTGGCAAATTCGCACCTAATTTGTATCTCTAACTGAAATATGACTCTTAGGGAAAATAAATTGCAAATACTGTTTTCACACTTTTTGAGTGACAAATTTACCCCTAATTTGTATTTGGATGTGAAATATGACTCTTAAGGAAAATAAATTACTAATACGATATTCACTCTTTTTGAGTGGCAAATTTGCCCCTATTTTGTATTTGGATGTGAAATATGACTCTTAAATAAAATAAATTGCAAATACGTTATTCACACTTTTTGAGTGGCAAATTCGCCCCTAATTTGTATTTGGATGTGAAATATGACTCTTAAGGAAAATAAGTTGCAAATACGATATTCACACATTTTGAGTGACAAATTCGCCCCTAATTTGTATTTAGATGTGAAAGATGACTTTTAAGGAAAATAAATTGCAAATACGATATTCACACTTTTTGAGTGGCAAATTCGCCCATAATTTGTATCTCTAAGTGAAATATGAATCTTAAGGAAAATAAGTTGCAAATACTATATTCACACTTTTTGAGTGGCAAAGTTACCCCTAATTTGTATTTGGATGTAAAATATGACTCTTAAAGAAAATAAATTGCAAATACAATATTCACACTTTTTTAGTGGCAAATTCGCCCAAATTTGTATTTGGATGTGAAATATGACTCTTAAGGAAAATAAATTGCAAATACGATATTCACACTTTTTGAGTGGCAAATTCGCCCTAATTTGTATTTGGATGTGAAATATGACTCTTAAGGAAAATAAATTGCAAATACGATATTCACCTTTTTGAGTGGCAAATTCGCCCCTAATTTGTATTTAGATGTGAAATATTACTCTTAAGGAAAATAAATTGCAAATACGATATTCACACTTTTTGAGTGGCAAATTCGCCCCTAATTTGTATTTAGATGTGAAATATTACTCTTAAGGAAAATAAATTGCAAATACGATATTCACACTTTTTGAGTGGCAAATTCGCCCTTAATTTGTATTTGGATGTGAAATATGACTCTTAAAGAAAAAAAACATTGCAAATACGATATTCACACTTTTTGAGTGGCAAAATTGCCCCTAATTTGTATTTGGATGTGAAATATGACTCTTAAGGAAAATAAATTGTAAATACAATATTCACACTTTTTGAGTGGCAAATTCGCCCTCATTTGTATTTGGATGTGAAATATGACTCTTAAGCAAAATAAATTGCAAATACGATATTCACACTTTTTGAGTGGCAAATTCGCCCCTAAGTTGTATCTCTAAGTGAAATATGACTCTTAAGCAAAATAAATTGCAAATACGATTTTCACACTTTTTGAGTGGCAAATTCGCCCCTAATTTGTATTTGGATGTGAAATATGACTCTTAAGGAAAATAAATTGCAAATATCATTTTCACACTTTTTGAGTGGCAAATTTGCCCCTTATTTGTATTTCGAAATGAAATATAACTCTTAAGGAAAATAAGTTGCAAATACGATATTCAAACTTTTTGAGTGGCAAATTCGCCCCTAATTTGTATTTGTATGTGAAATATGAATCTTAAGAAAAATAAATTGCAAATACGATATTCACACTTTTTGAGTGGCAAAATCGCCCCTAATTTGTATATTTGTATGTGAAATATGAATCTTAAGAAAAATAAATTGCAAATACGGTATTCACACTTTTTGAGTGGCAAAATTGCCCCTAATTTGTATTTGTATGTGAAATATGACTCTTAGAAAATAAGTTGCAAATACGATATTCACACTTTTTGAGTGGCAAATTCGCCACTAATTTGTATTTGGATGTGAAATATGACTTTTAAAGAAAGTAAGTTGCAAATACGATTTTCACACTTTTTGAGTGGCAAATTCGCCCCTAATTTGTATTTGGATGTGAAATATGACTCTTAAAGAAAATAAATTGCAAATACGATATTCACACTTTTTGAGTGGCAAATTCGCCCCTAATTTGTATCTCTAAGTGAAATATGACTCTTAAGGAAAATAAATTGCAAATACGATATTCATACTTTTTCAGTGGCAAATTCGCCCTAATTTGTATTTGGATGTGAAATATGACTTTTAAGGAAAATAAATTGCAAATACGATATTTACACTTTTTGAGTGGCAAATTCGCCCCTAATTTGTATCTCTAAGTGAAATATGACTCTTAAGGAAAATAAATTGCAAATACGATATTCACACTTTTTGAGTGGCAAATTTGCCCCTAATTTGTATTTGTATGTGAAATATGACTCTTAAAGAATATAAATTGCAAATACGATATTCACACTTTTTGAGTGGCAAATTCGCCCCTAATTTTATCTCTAAGTGAAATATGACTCTTAAGGAAAATAAATTGCAAATACGATATTCACACTTTTTGAGTGGCAAATTCGCCCTAAATTGTATTTGGATGTGAAATATGACACTTAAGAAAAATAAATTGCAAATACGATTTTCACACTTTTTGAGTGGCAAATTCGCCCTAATTTGTATTTGGATGTGAAATATGACTCTTAAAGAATATAAATTGCAAATACGATATTCACACTTTTTGAGTGGCAAATTCGCCCCTAATTTTATCTCTAAGTGAAATATGAATTTTAAGGAAAATAAATTGCAAATACCATTTTCACACTTTTTGAGTGGCAAATTTGCCCGCTAATTTGTATTTGGATGTGAAATATGACTCTTAAGAAAAATAAATTGCAAATACGACTTTCCCACTTTTTGAGTGGCAAATTTGCTCCTAATTTGTATTTGGATGTGAAATATGACTCTTAAGGAAAATAAGTTGTAAATACGATTTTCACACTTTTTGAGTGGCAAATTTGATCCTAATTTGTATTTGGATGTGAAATATGACTCTTAAGGAAAATAAATTGCAAATACCATTTTCACACTTTTTGAGTGGCAAATTTGCCCCTAATTTGTATTTCGAAGTGAAAATGATTCTTAAGGAAAAAAAGTTGCAAATACGATATTCACACTTTTTGAATGGCAAATTCGCCCCTAATTTTGGATGTGAAATATGACACTTAAGAAAAATAAATTGCAAATACGATTTTCACACTTTTTGAGTGGCAAATTCGCCCTAATTTGTATTTGGATGTGAAATATGACTCTTAAAGAATATAAATTGCAAATACGATATTCACACTTTTTGAGTGGCAAATTCGCCCCTAATTTTATCTCTAAGTGAAATATGACTCTTAAGGAAAATAAATTGCAAATACGATATTCACACTTTTTGAGTGGCAAATTCGCCCTAATTTGTATTTGGAAGTGAAATATGACTCTTAAGGAAAATAAATTGCAAATACGATATTCACACTTTTTGAGTGGGAAATTCGCCCCTAATTTGTATCTCTAAGTGAAATATGACTCTTAAGGAAAATAAGTTGCAAATACGATATTCACACTTTTTGAGTGGCAAATTCGCCCTAATTTGTATTTGGATGTGAAATATGACACTTAAGAAAAATAAATTGCAAATACGATTTTCACACTTTTTGAGTGGCAAATTCGCCCTAATTTGTATTTGGATGTGAAATATGACTCTTAAAGAATATAAATTGCAAATACGATATTCACACTTTTTGAGTGGCAAATTTGCCCATAATTTGTATTTCGAAGTGAAATATGACTCTAAATGAAAATAAGTTGAAAAATCCAATATTCACACTTTTGAAGTGGCAAATTTGCCCATAATTTGTATTTCGAAGTGAAATATGACTCTTAAGGAAAATAAGTTGAAAAATCCAATATTCACATTTTTGAAGTGGCAAATTCGCCCCTAATTTGTATTTGGATGTGAAATATGACTCTTAAGGAAAATAAATTGCAAATACGATATTCACACTTTTTGAGTGGCAAATTTGCCCCGAATTTGTATTTGGATGTGAAATATGACTCTTATATAAATTAAATTGCAAATACGATATTCACACTTTTTGAGTGGCAAATTCGCCCCGAATTTGTATCTCTAAGTGAAATATGACTCTTAAGGAAAATAAATTGCAAATACGATATTCACACTTTTTGAGTGGCAAATTTGCCACTAATTTGTATTTGGATGTGAAATATGACTCTTAAGGAAAATAAATTGCAAATACGATATTCACACTTTTTGAGTGGCAAATTTGCCCCTATTTTGTATTTGGATGTGAATTATGACTCTTAAATAAAATAAATTGCAAATACGATATTCACACTTTTTGAGTGGCAAATTCGCCCATAATTTGTATCTCTAAGTGAAATATGATTCTTAAGGAAAATAAGTTGCAAATACTATATTCACACTTTTTGAGTGGCAAAGTTACCCCTAATTTGTATTTGGATGTAAAATATGACTCTTAAAGAAAATAAATTGCAAATACGATATTCACACTTTTTGAGTGGCAAATTCGCCCAAATTTGTATTTGGATGTGAAATATGACTCTTAAGGAAAATAAATTGCAAATACGATATTCACACTTTTTGAGTGGCAAAATTGCCCCTAATTTGTATTTGGATGTGAAATATGTCTTTTAAAGAAAATAAATTACAAATACAATATTCACACTTTTTGAGTGGCAAATTTAACCTAATTTGTATTTGGATGTGAAATTTGACTCTTAAAGAAAATAAATTGCAAATATGATATTCACACTTTTTGAGTGGCAAATTCGCACCTAATTTGTATCTCTAAGTGAAATATGACTCTTAGGGAAAATAAATTGCAAATACTGTTTTCACACTTTTTGAGTGGCAAATTTACCCCTAATTTGTATTTGGATGTGAAATATGACTCTTAAGGAAAATAAATTACTAATATGATATTCACTCTTTTTGAGTGGCAAATTTGCCCCTATTTTGTATTTGGATGTGAAATATGACTCTTAAATAAAATAAATTGCAAATACGTTATTCACACTTTTTGAGTGGCAAATTCGCCCATAATTTGTATTTGGATGTGAAATATGACTCTTAAGGAAAATAAGTTGCAAATACGATATTCACACATTTTGAGTGACAAATTCGCCCCTAATTTGTATTTAGATGTGAAAGATGACTTTTTAGGAAAATAAATTGCAAATACGATATTCACACTTTTTGAGTGGCAAATTTGCCCATAATTTGTATCTCTAAGTGAAATATGAATCTTAAGGAAAATAAGTTGCAAATACTATATTCACACTTTTTGAGTGGCAAAGTTACCCCTAATTTGTATTTGGATGTAAAATATGACTCTTAAAGAAAATAAATTGCAAATACGATATTCACACTTTTTGAGTTGCAAATTCGCCCAAATTTGTATTTGGATGTGAAATATGACTCTTAAGGAAAATAAATTGCAAATACGATATTCACACTTTTTGAGTGGCAAAATTGCCCCTAATTTGTATTTGGATGTGAAATATGACTCTTAAAGAAAATAAATTGTAAATACAATATTCACACTTTTTGAGTGGCAAATTTAACCTAATTTCTATTTGGATGTGAAATTTGACTCTTAAAGAAAATAAATTGCAAATACGATATTCACACTTTTTGAGTGGCAAATTCGCACCTAATTTGTATCTCTAAGTGAAATATGACTCTTAAGGAAAATAAATTGCAAATACTGTTTTCACAATTTTTGAGTGGCAAATTTACCCCTAATTTGTATTTGGATGTGAAATATGACTCTTAAGGAAAATAAATTGCAAATACGATATTCACTCTTTTTGAGTGGCAAATTTGCCCCTAATTTGTATTTGGATGTGAAATATGACTCTTAAATATAATAAATTGCAAATACGATATTCACACTTTTTGAGTGGCAAATTCGCCCCTAATTTGTATTTGGATGTGAAATATGACTCTTAAATAAAATAAATTGCAAATACGATATTCACACTTTTTGAGTGGCAAATTCGCCCCTAATTTGTATTTGGATGTAAAATATGATTCTTAAGGAAAATAAATTGCAAATACGATATTCACACTTTTTGAGTGGCAAATTCGCCCCTAATTTGTATTTCGTAGTTAAATATGACTCTTAAGGATAATAAGTTGCAAATACGATATTCACACTTTTTGAGTGGCAAATTCGCCCCTAATTTGTATTTGGAGGTGAAATATGACTCTTAAGGAAAATAAATTGCAAATAAATTTTCACACTTTTTGAGTGGCAAATTTTCCCTTAATTTGTATTTCGAAGTGAAATATGACTCTTAAGGAAAATAAGTTGCAAATACGATATTCACACTTTTTGAGTGGCAAATTCGCCCCTAATTTGTATCTCTAAGTGAAATATGACTCTTAAGGAAAATAAATTGCAAATACGATATTCACACTTTTTGAGTGGCAAATTTGCCCCTAATTTGTATTTGTATGTGAAATATGACTCTTAAAGAATATAAATTGCAAATACGATATTCACACTTTTTGAATGGCAAATTCGCCCCTAATTTTATCTCTAAGTGAAATATGACTCTTAAGGAAAATAAATTGCAAATACGATATTCACACTTTTTGAGTGGCAAATTCGCCCTAATTTGTATTTGGATGTGAAATATGACTCTTAAGGAAAATAAATTGCAAATACGATATTTACCCTTTTTGAGTGGCAAATTCGCCCCTAATTTGTATCTCTAAGTGAAATATGACTCTTAAGGAAAATAAATTGCAAATACGATATTCACACTTTTAGAGTGGCAAATTTGCTCCTAATTTGTATTTGGATGTGAAATATGACTCTTAAATAAAATAAATTGCAAATACGATATTCACAATTTTAGAGTGGCAAATTTGCTCCTAATTTGTATTTGGATGTGAAATATGTCTCTTAAAGAAAATAAATTGCAAATACGATATTCACACTTTTTGAGTGGCAAATTTGCCCTAATTTGTATTTCGAAGTTAAATATGACTCTTAAGGAAAATAAGTTGTAAATACGATATTCACACTTTTTGAGTGGCAAATTCGCCCTAATTTTTATTTGGAGGTGAAATATGACTCTTAAGGAAAATAAATTGCAAATAAATTTTCACACTTTTTGAGTGGCAAATTTGCCCCTAATTTTTATTTCGAAGTGAAATATGACTCTTAAGGAAAATAAGTTGCAAATACGATATTCACACTTTTTGAGTGGCAAATTCGCCCCTAATTTGTATTTGGATGTGAAATATGACTCTTAAGGAAAATAAATTGCAAATACGATTTTCCCACTTTTTGAGTGGTAAATTTGCCCATAATTTGTATTTGGATGTGAAATATGACTCTTAAGGAAATAAATTGCAAATACGATATTCACACTTTTTGAGTGGCAAATTCGCCCCTAATTTGTATTTGGATGTAAAATATGACTCTTAAGGAAAATAAATTGCAAATATCCTTTTCACACTTTTTGAATGGCAAATTTGCCTCTTATTTGTATTTCGAAGTGAAATATAACTCTAAAGGAAAATAAATTGCAAATACGATATTCACACTTTTTGAGTGGCAAATTCGCCAATAATTTGTATTTGGATGTGAAATATGACTCTTAAGAAAAATAAATTGCAAATACGATTTTCACACTTTTTGAGTAGCAAATTTACCCCTAATTTGTATTTGGATGTGAAATATGACTCTTAAGGAAACTAAATTTCAAAAACGATATTCACACTTTTTGAGTGGCAAATTTGCCCCTAATTTGTATTTGGATGTGAAATATGACTATTAAATAAAATAAATTGTAAATACGATATTCACACATTTTGAGTGGCAAATTCGCCCCTAATTTGTATTTGGATGTGAAATATGACTCTTAAATAAAATAAATTGCAAATACGATATTCACACTTTTTGAGTGGAAAATTCGCCCCTAATTTGTATTTGGATGTGAAATATGACTCTTAAGGAAACTAAATTTCAAAAACGATATTCACACTTTTTGAGTGGCAAATTTGCCCCTAATTTGTATTTGGATGTGAAATATGACTCTTAAATAAAATAAATTGCAAATACGATATTCACACTTTTTGAGTGGCAAATTCGCCCCTAATTTGTATTTGGAGGTGAAATATGACTCTTAAGGAAAATAAATTGCAAATAAATTTTCACACTTTTTGAGTGGCAAATTTGCCCTTAATTTGTATTTCGAAGTGAAATATGACTCTTAAGGAAAATAAGTTGCAAATACGATATTCACACTTTTTGAGTGGCAAATTCGCCCCTAATTTGTATTTGGATGTGAAATATGACTCTTAAAGAAATAAATTGCAAATACGATATTCACACTTTTTGAGTGGCAAATTCGCCTCTAATTTGTATTTGGATGTGAAATATGACTCTTAAGGAAAATAAATTGCAAATATCCTTTTCACACTTTTTGAGTGGCAAATTTGCCCCTTATTTGTATTTCGAAACGAAATATAACTCTTAAGGAAATAAGTTGCAAATACGATATTCAAACTTTTTGAGTGGCAAAATCGCCCCTAATTTGTATTTGTATGTGAAATATGAATCTTAAGAAAAATAAATTGCAAATACGATATTCACACTTTTTGAGTGGCAAAATTGCCCCTAATTTGTATTTGTATGTGAAATATGACTCTTATAGAAAATAAGGTGCAAATACGATATTCACACTTTTTGAGTGGCAAATTCGCCACTAATTTGTATTTGGATGTGAAATATGACTTTTAAAGAAAATAAGTTGCAAATACGATTTTCACACTTTTTGAGTGGCAAATTCGCCCCTAATTTGTATTTGTATGTGAAATATGAATCTTAAGAAAAATAAATTGCAAATACGATTTTCACACTTTTTGAGTGGCAAAATTGCCCCTAATTTATATTTGTATGTGAAATACGACTCTTAGAGAAAATAAGTTGCAAATATGATATTCACACTTTTTGAGTGGCAAATTCGCCCCTAATTTGTATTTAGAGGTGAAATATGACTCTTAAGGAAAATAAATTGCAAATAAAGTTTCACACTTTTTGAGTGGCAAATTTGCCCTTAATTTGTATTTCGAAGTGAAATATGACTCTTAAGGAAAATAAGTTGCAAATACGATATTCACACTTTTTGAGTGGCAAATTCGCCCCTAATTTGTATTTGGATGTGAAATATGACTCTTAAAGAAAATAAATTGCAAATACGATTTTCCCACTTTTTGAGTGGTAAATTTGCCCCTAATTTGTATTTCGAAGTTAAATATGACTCTTAAGGATAATAAGTTGCAAATACGATATTCACACTTTTTGAGTGACAAATTTGCCCCTAATTTGTATTTGGATGTGAAATATGACTCTTAAAGAAAATAAATTTCAAATACGATATTCACACTTTTTGAGTGGCAAATTTGCCCCTAATTTGTATTTGGATTTGAAATATGACTCTTAAAGAAAATAAGTTGCAAATACGATATTCACACTTTTTGAGTGGCAAATTCGCCCATAATTTGTATTTGGATGTGAAATATGACTCTTAAGGAAAATAAGTTGCAAATACGATATTCACACTTTTAGAGTGGCAAATTTGCCCCTAATTTGTATTTGGATGTGAAATATGACTCTTAAGGAAAACAAAATTGCAAATACGATATTCACACTTTTTAAGTGGCAAATTTGCCACTAATTTGTATTTCGAAATTTAATATGACTCATAAGGAAAATAAGTTGCAAATACGATATTCACAATTTTTGAGTGGCAAATTCGCCCCTAATTTGTATTTGGATGTGAAATATGACTCTTAAATAAAATAAATTGCAAATACGATATTCACACTTTTTGAGTGAAAAATTCGCCCCTAAATTGTATTTGGATGTGAAATATGACTCTTAAGGAAAATAAATTTCAAATACGATATTCACACTTTTTGAGTGGCAAATTCGCCCCTAATTTGTATTTGGATGTGAAATATGAATCTTAAGGAAAATAAATTGCAAATACGATTTTCACACTTTTTGAGTGGCAAATTCGCCCCTAATTTGTATTTGGATGTGAAATATGACTCTTAAGGATAATAAGTTGCAAATACGATATTCACACTTTTTGAGTGGCAAATTCGCCCCTAATTTGTATTTGGAGGTGAAATATGACTCTTAAGGAAAATA
The DNA here is from genome assembly GCA_949592205.1 of Helichrysum umbraculigerum. NCBI lineage: Eukaryota > Viridiplantae > Streptophyta > Magnoliopsida > Asterales > Asteraceae > Helichrysum > Helichrysum umbraculigerum. The sequence continues at coordinate 166,687 of CATIUR010000034.1, forward strand.
AATTGCAAATAAATTTTCACACTTTTTGAGTGGCAAATTTGCCCTTAATTTGTATTTCGAAGTGAAATATGACTCTTAAGGAAAATAAGTTGCAAATACGATATTCACACTTTTTGAGTGGCAAATTCGCCCCTAATTTGTATTTGGATGTGAAATATGACTCTTAAAGAAATAAATTGCAAATACGATATTCACACTTTTTGAGTGGCAAATTCGCCTCTAATTTGTATTTGGATGTGAAATATGACTCTTAAGGAAAATAAATTGCAAATATCCTTTTCACACTTTTTGAGTGGCAAATTTGCCCCTTATTTGTATTTCGAAACGAAATATAACTCTTAAGGAAATAAGTTGCAAATACGATATTCAAACTTTTTGAGTGGCAAAATCGCCCCTAATTTGTATTTGTATGTGAAATATGAATCTTAAGAAAAATAAATTGCAAATACGATATTCACACTTTTTGAGTGGCAAAATTGCCCCTAATTTGTATTTGTATGTGAAATATGACTCTTATAGAAAATAAGGTGCAAATACGATATTCACACTTTTTGAGTGGCAAATTCGCCACTAATTTGTATTTGGATGTGAAATATGACTTTTAAAGAAAATAAGTTGCAAATACGATTTTCACACTTTTTGAGTGGCAAATTCGCCCCTAATTTGTATTTGTATGTGAAATATGAATCTTAAGAAAAATAAATTGCAAATACGATTTTCACACTTTTTGAGTGGCAAAATTGCCCCTAATTTATATTTGTATGTGAAATACGACTCTTAGAGAAAATAAGTTGCAAATATGATATTCACACTTTTTGAGTGGCAAATTCGCCCCTAATTTGTATTTAGAGGTGAAATATGACTCTTAAGGAAAATAAATTGCAAATAAAGTTTCACACTTTTTGAGTGGCAAATTTGCCCTTAATTTGTATTTCGAAGTGAAATATGATTCTTAAGGAAAATAAGTTGCAAATACGATATTCACACTTTTTGAGTGGCAAATTCGCCCCTAATTTGTATTTGGATGTGAAATATGACTCTTAAAGAAAATAAATTGCAAATACGATTTTCCCACTTTTTGAGTGGTAAATTTGCCCCTAATTTGTATTTCGAAGTTAAATATGACTCTTAAGGATAATAAGTTGCAAATACGATATTCACACTTTTTGAGTGACAAATTTGCCCCTAATTTGTATTTGGATGTGAAATATGACTCTTAAAGAAAATAAATTTCAAATACGATATTCACACTTTTTGAGTGGCAAATTTGCCCCTAATTTGTATTTGGATTTGAAATATGACTCTTAAAGAAAATAAGTTGCAAATACGATATTCACACTTTTTGAGTGGCAAATTCGCCCATAATTTGTATTTGGATGTGAAATATGACTCTTAAGGAAAATAAGTTGCAAATACGATATTCACACTTTTAGAGTGGCAAATTTGCCCCTAATTTGTATTTGGATGTGAAATATGACTCTTAAGGAAAACAAAATTGCAAATACGATATTCACACTTTTTAAGTGGCAAATTTGCCACTAATTTGTATTTCGAAATTTAATATGACTCATAAGGAAAATAAGTTGCAAATACGATATTCACAATTTTTGAGTGGCAAATTCGCCCCTAATTTGTATTTGGATGTGAAATATGACTCTTAAATAAAATAAATTGCAAATACGATATTCACACTTTTTGAGTGAAAAATTCGCCCCTAAATTGTATTTGGATGTGAAATATGACTCTTAAGGAAAATAAATTTCAAATACGATATTCACACTTTTTGAGTGGCAAATTCGCCCCTAATTTGTATTTGGATGTGAAATATGAATCTTAAGGAAAATAAATTGCAAATACGATTTTCACACTTTTTGAGTGGCAAATTCGCCCCTAATTTGTATTTGGATGTGAAATATGACTCTTAAGGATAATAAGTTGCAAATACGATATTCACACTTTTTGAGTGGCAAATTCGCCCCTAATTTGTATTTGGAGGTGAAATATGACTCTTAAGGAAAATAAATTGCAAATAAATTTTCACACTTTTTGAGTGGCAAATTTGCCCTTAATTTGTATTTCGAAGTGAAATATGACTCTTAAGGAAAATAAGTTGCAAATACGATATTCACACTTTTTGAGGTGCAAATTCGCCTCTAATTTGTATTTGGATGTGAAATATGACTCTTAAGGAAAATAAATTGCAAATACGATTTTCCCACTTTTTGAGTGGCAAATTTGCCCATAATTTGTATTTGGATGTGAAATATGACTCTTAAGGAAATAAATTGCAAATACGATATTCACACTTTTTGAGTGGCAAATTCGCCTCTAATTTGTATTTGGATGTGAAATATGACTCTTAAGGAAAATAAATTGCAAATATCCTTTTCACACTTTTTGAGTGGCAAATTTGCCCCTTATTTGTATTTCCAAATGAAATATAACTCTTAAGGAAAATAAGTTGCAAATACGATATTCAAACTTTTTGAGTGGCAAAGTCGCCCCTAATTTGTATTTGTATGTGAAATATGAATCTTAAGAAAAATAAATTGCAAATACGATATTCACACTTTTTGAGTGGCAAAATTGCCCCTAATTTGTATTTGTATGTGAAATATGACTCTTAAAGAAAATAAGTTGCAAACACGATATTCACACTTTTTGAGTGGCAAATTCGCCACTAATTTGTATTTGGATGTGAAATATGACTTTTAAAGAAAATAAGTTGCAAATACGATTTTCACACTTTTTGAGTGGCAAATTCGCCCCTAATTTGTATTTGTATGTGAAATATGAATCTTAAGAAAAATAAATTGCAAATACGATTTTCACACTTTTTGAGTGGCAAAATTGCCCCTAATTTGTATTTGTATGTGAAATACGACTCTTAGAGAAAATAAGTTGCAAATATGATATTCACACTTTTTGAGTGGCAAATTCGCCCCTAATTTGTATTTAGAGGTGAAATATGACTCTTAAGGAAAATAAATTGCAAATAAAGTTTCACACTTTTTGAGTGGCAAATTTGCCCTTAATTTGTATTTCGAAGTGAAATATGACTCTTAAGGAAAATAAGTTGCAAATACGATATTCACACTTTTTGAGTGGCAAATTCGCCCCTAATTTATATTTGGATGTGAAATATGACTCTTAAAGAAAATAAATTGCAAATACGATTTTCCCACTTTTTGAGTGGTAAATTTGCCCCTAATTTGTATTTCGAAGTTAAATATGACTCTTAAGGATAATAAGTTGAAAATACGATATTCACACTTTTTGAGTGACAAATTTGCCCCTAATTTGTATTTGGATGTGAATCATGACTCTTAAAGAAAATAAATTTCAAATACGATATTCACACTTTTTGAGTGGCAAATTTGCCCCTAATTTGTATTTGGATTTGAAATATGACTCTTAAAGAAAATAAGTTGCAAATACGATATTCACACTTTTTGAGTGGCAAATTCGCCCATAATTTGTATTTGGATGTGAAATATGACTCTTAAGGAAAATAAGTTGCAAATACGATATTCACACTTTTAGAGTGGCAAATTTGCCCCTAATTTGTATTTGGATGTGAAATATGACTCTTAAGGAAAACAAAATTGCAAATACGATATTCACACTTTTTAAGTGGCAAATTTGCCACTAATTTGTATTTCGAAATTTAATATGACTCTTAAGGAAAATAAGTTGCAAATACGATATTCACACTTTTTGAGTGAAAAATTCGCCCCTAAATTGTATTTGGATGTGAAATATGACTCTTAAGGAAAATAAATTTCAAATACGATATTCACACTTTTTGAGTGGCAAATTCGCCCCTAATTTGTATTTGGATGTGAAATATGATTTTTAAGGAAAATAAATTGCAAATACGATATTCACACTTTTTGAGTGGCAAATTCGCCCCTAATTTGTATTTCGATGTTAAATATGACTCTTAAGGATAATAAGTTGCAAATACGATATTCACACTTTTTGAGTGGCAAATTCGCCCCTAATTTGTATTTGGAGGTGAAATATGACTCTTAAGGAAAATAAATTGCAAATAAATTTTCACACTTTTTGAGTGGCAAATTTGCCCTTAATTTGTATTTCGAAGTGAAATATGACTCTTAAGGAAAATAAGTTGCAAATACGATATTCACACTTTTTGAGTTGCAAATTCGCCTCTAATTTGTATTTGGATGTGAAATATGACTCTTAAGGAAAATAAATTGCAAATACGATTTTCCCACTTTTTGAGTGGCAAATTTGCCCATAATTTGTATTTGGATGTGAAATATGACTCTTAAGGAAATAAATTGCAAATACGATATTCACACTTTTTGAGTGGCAAATTCGCCTCTAATTTGTATTTGGATGTGAAATATGACTCTTAAGGAAAATAAATTGCAAATATCCTATTCACACTTTTTGAGTGGCAAATTTGCCCCTTATTTGTATTTCGAAATGAAATATAACTCTTAAGGAAAATAAGTTGCAAATACGATATTCAAACTTTTTGAGTGGCAAAATCGCCCCTAATTTGTATTTGTATGTGAAATATGAATCTTAAGAAAAATAAATTGCAAATACGATATTCACACTTTTTGAGTGGCAAAATTGCCCCTAATTTGTATTTGTATGTGAAATATGACTCTTAAAGAAAATAAGTTGCAAATACGATATTCACACTTTTTGAATGGCAAATTCGCCACTAATTGGTATTTGGATGTGAAATATGACTTTTAAAGAAAATAAGTTGCAAATACGATTTTCACACTTTTTGAGTGGCAAATTCGCCCCTAATTTGTATTTGGATGTGAAAAATGACTCTTAAAGAAAATAAATTGCAAATACGATATTCACACTTTTTGAGTGCCAAATTCGCCCCTAATTTGTATCTCTAAGTGAAATATGACTCTTAAGGAAAATAAATTGCAAATACGATATTCATACTTTTTCAGTGGCAAATTCGCCCTAATTTGTATTTGGATGTGAAATATGACTTTTAAGGAAAATAAATTGCAAATACGATATTTACACTTTTTGAGTGGCAAATTCGCCCCTAATTTCTATCTCTAAGTGAAATATGACTCTTAAGGAAAATAAATTGCAAATACGATATTCACACTTTTTGAGTGGCAAATTTGCCCCTAATTTGTATTTGGATGTGAAATATGACTCTTAAAGAATATAAATTGCAAATACGATATTCACACTTTTTGAGTGTCAAATTCGCCCCTAATTTTATCTCTAAGTGAAATATGACTATTAAGGAAAATAAATTGCAAATACGATATTCACACTTTTTGAGTGGCAAATTCGCCCTAATTTGTATTTGGATGTGAAATATGACTCTTAAGGAAAATAAATTGCAAATACGATATTTACACTTTTTGAGTGGCAAATTCGCCCCTAATTTGTATCTCTTAGTGAAATATGACTCTTAAGGAAAATAAATTGCAAATACGATATTAACACTTTTTGAGTGGCAAATTTGCCCCTAATTTGTATTTGGATGTGAAATATGACTCTTAAAGAAAATAAATTGCAAATACGATATTCACAATTTTAGAGTGGCAAATTTGCTCCTAATTTGTATTTGGATGTGAAATATGTCTCTTAAAGAAAATAAATTGCAAATACGATATTCACACTTTTTGAGTGGCAAATTTGCCCTAATTTGTATTTCGAAGTTAAATATGACTCTTAAGGAAAATAAGTTGCAAATACGATATTCACACTTTTTGAGTGCCAAATTCGCCCCTAATTTGTATCTCTAAGTGAAATATGACTCTTAAGGAAAATAAATTGCAAATACGATATTCATACTTTTTCAGTGGCAAATTCGCCCTAATTTGTATTTGGATGTGAAATATGACTTTTAAGGAAAATAAATTGCAAATACGATATTTACACTTTTTGAGTGGCAAATTCGCCCCTAATTTCTATCTCTAAGTGAAATATGACTCTTAAGGAAAATAAATTGCAAATACGATATTCACACTTTTTGAGTGGCAAATTTGCCCCTAATTTGTATTTGGATGTGAAATATGACTCTTAAAGAATATAAATTGCAAATACGATATTCACACTTTTTGAGTGTCAAATTCGCCCCTAATTTTATCTCTAAGTGAAATATGACTATTAAGGAAAATAAATTGCAAATACGATATTCACACTTTTTGAGTGGCAAATTCGCCCTAATTTGTATTTGGATGTGAAATATGACTCTTAAGGAAAATAAATTGCAAATACGATATTTACACTTTTTGAGTGGCAAATTCGCCCCTAATTTGTATCTCTTAGTGAAATATGACTCTTAAGGAAAATAAATTGCAAATACGATATTAACACTTTTTGAGTGGCAAATTTGCCCCTAATTTGTATTTGGATGTGAAATATGACTCTTAAAGAAAATAAATTGCAAATACGATATTCACAATTTTAGAGTGGCAAATTTGCTCCTAATTTGTATTTGGATGTGAAATATGTCTCTTAAAGAAAATAAATTGCAAATACGATATTCACACTTTTTGAGTGGCAAATTTGCCCTAATTTGTATTTCGAAGTTAAATATGACTCTTAAGGAAAATAAGTTGCAAATACGATATTCACACTTTTTGAGTGGCAAATTCGCCCTAATTTTTATTTGGAGGTGAAATATGACTCTTAAGGAAAATAAATTGCAAATAAATTTTCACACTTTTTGAGTGGCAAATTTGCCCTTAATTTGTATTTCGAAGTGAAATATGACTCTTAAGGAAAATAAGTTGCAAATACGATATTCACACTTTTTGAGTGGCAAATTCGCCCCTAATTTGTATTTGGATGTAAAATATGACTCTTAAGGAAAATAAATTGCAAATACGATTTTCCCACTTTTTGAGTGGCAAATTCGCCCCTAATTTGTATTTGGATGTAAAATATGACTCTTAAGGAAAATAAATTGCAAATATCCTTTTCACACTTTTTGAATGGCAAATTTGCCTCTTATTTGTATTTCGAAGTGAAATATAACTCTTAAGGAAAATAAATTGCAAATACGATATTCACACTTTTTGAGTGGCAAATTCGCCCCTAATTTGTATTTGGATGTGAAATATGACTCTTAAGAAAAATAAATTGCAAATACGATTTTCCCACTTTTTGAGTGGCAAATTCGCCCCTAATTTGTATTTGGATGTAAAATATGACTCTTAAGGAAAATAAATTGCAAATATCCTTTTCACACTTTTTGAATGGCAAATTTGCCTCTTATTTGTATTTCGAAGTGAAATATAACTCTTAAGGAAAATAAATTGCAAATACGATATTCACACTTTTTGAGTGGCAAATTCGCCCCTAATTTGTATTTGGATGTGAAATATGACTCTTAAGAAAAATAAATTGCAAATACGATTTTCACACTTTTTGAGTAGCAAATTTACCCCTAAATTGTATTTGGATGTGAAATATGACTCTTAAGGAAACTAAATTTCAAATACGATATTCACACTTTTTGAGTGGCAAATTTGCCCCTAATTTGTATTTGGATGTGAAATATGACTCTTAAATAAAATAAATTGCAAATACGATATTCACACTTTTTGAGTGGCAAATTCGCCCCTAATTTGTATTTGGATGTGAAATATGACTCTTAAATAAAATAAATTGCAAATACGATATTCACACTTTTTGAGTGGAAAATTCGCCCCTAATTTGTATTTGGATGTGAAATATAACTCTTAAGGAAAATAAATTTCAAATACGATATTCACACTTTTTGAGTGGCGAATTCGCCCCTAATTTGTATTTCGAAGTTAAATATGACTATTAAGGATAATAAGTTGCAAATACGATATTCACACTTTTTGAGTGGCAAATTAGCCCCTAATTTGTATTTGGAGGTGAAATATGACTCTTAAGGAAAATAAATTGCAAATAAATTTTCCCACTTTTTGAGTGGCAAATTTGCCCTTAATTTGTATTTCGAAGTGAAATATGACTCTTAAGGAAAATAAGTTGCAAATACGATATTCACACTTTTTGAGTGGCAAATTCGCCCCTAATTTGTATTTGGATGTGAAATATGACTCTTAAAGAAAATAAATTGCAAATACGATTTTCCCACTTTTTGAGTGGTAAATTTGCCCATAATTTGTATTTGGATGTGAAATATGACTCTGAAGGAAATAAATTGCAAATACGATATTCACACTTTTTGAGTGGCAAATTCGCCTCTAGTTTGTATTTGGATGTGAAATATGACTCTGAAGGAAAATAAATTGCAAATATCCTTTTCACACTTTTTGAGTGGCAAATTTGCCCCTTATTTGTATTTCGAAATGAAATATAACTCTTAAGGAAAATAAGTTGCAAATACGATATTCAAACTTTTTGAGTGGCAAATTCGCCCCTAATTTGTATTTGTATGTGAAATATGAATCTTAAGAAAAATAAATTGCAAATAAGATATTCACACTTTTTGAGTGGCAAAATTGCCCCTAATTTGTATTTGTATGTGAAATATGACTCTTAGAGAAAATAAGTTGCAAATACGATATTCACACTTTTTGAGTGGCAAATTCGCCCCTAATTTGTATTTGGAGGTGAAATATGACTCTTAAGGAAAATAAATTGCAAATAAATTTTCACACTTTTTGAGTGGCAAATTTGCCCTTAATTTGTATTTCTAAGTGAAATATGACTCTTAAGGAAAATAAGTTGCAAATACGATATTCACACTTTTTGAGTGGCAAATTCGCCCCTAATTTGTATTTGGATGTAAAATATGACTCTTAAGGAAAATAAATTGCAAATACGATTTTCCCACTTTTTGAGTGGCAAATTCGCCCCTAATTTGTATTTGGATGTAAAATATGACTCTTAAGGAAAATAAATTGCAAATATCCTTTTCACACTTTTTGAATGGCAAATTTGCCTCTTATTTGTATTTCGAAGTGAAATATAACTCTTAAGGAAAATAAATTGCAAATACGATATTCACACTTTTTGAGTGGCAAATTCGCCCCTAATTTGTATTTGGATGTGAAATATGACTCTTAAGAAAAATAAATTGCAAATACGATTTTCCCACTTTTTGAGTGGCAAATTCGCCCCTAATTTGTATTTGGATGTAAAATATGACTCTTAAGGAAAATAAATTGCAAATATCCTTTTCACACTTTTTGAATGGCAAATTTGCCTCTTATTTGTATTTCGAAGTGAAATATAAATCTTAAGGAAAATAAATTGCAAATACGATATTCACACTTTTTGAGTGGCAAATTCGCCCCTAATTTGTATTTGGATGTGAAATATGACTCTTAAGAAAAATAAATTGCAAATACGATTTTCACACTTTTTGAGTAGCAAATTTACCCCTAAATTGTATTTGGATGTGAAATATGACTCTTAAGGAAACTAAATTTCAAATACGATATTCACATTTTTTGAGTGGCAAATTTGCCCCTAATTTGTATTTGGATGTGAAATATGACTCTTAAATAAAATAAATTGCAAATACGATATTCACACTTTTTGAGTGGCAAATTCGCCCCTAATTTGTATTTGGATGTGAAATATGACTCTTAAGGAAAATAAATTGCAAATATCCTTTTCACACTTTTTGAGTGGCAAATTCGCCCCTTATTTGTATTTGGATGTGAAATATAACTCTTAAGGAAAATAAATTTCAAATACGATATTCACACTTTTTGAGTGGCAAATTCGCCCCTAATTTGTATTTCGAAGTTAAATATGACTCTTAAGGATAATAAGTTGCAAATACGATATTCACACTTTTTGAGTGGCAAATTAGCCCCTAATTTGTATTTGGAGGTGAAATATGACTCTTAAGGAAAATAAATTGCAAATAAATTTTCCCACTTTTTGAGTGGCAAATTTGCCCTTAATTTGTATTTCGAAGTGAAATATGACTCTTAAGGAAAATAAGTTGCAAATACGATATTCACACTTTTTGAGTGGCAAATTCGCCCCTAATTTGTATTTGGATGTGAAATATGACTCTTAAAGAAAATAAATTGCAAATACGATTTTCCCACTTTTTGAGTGGTAAATTTGCCTATAATTTGTATTTGGATGTGAAATATGACTCTGAAGGAAATAAATTGCAAATACGATATTCACACTTTTTGAGTGGCAAATTCGCCTCTAGTTTGTATTTGGATGTGAAATATGACTCTTAAGGAAAATAAATTGCAAATATCCTTTTCACACTTTTTGAGTGGCAAATTTGCCCCTTATTTGTATTTCGAAATGAAATATAACTCTTAAGGAAAATAAGTTGCAAATACGATATTCAAACTTTTTGAGTGGCAAATTCGCCCCTAATTTGTATTTGTATGTGAAATATGAATCTTAAGAAAAATAAATTGCAAATAAGATATTCACACTTTTTGAGTGGCAAAATTGCCCCTAATTTGTATTTGTATGTGAAATATGACTCTTAGAGAAAATAAGTTGCAAATACGATATTCACACTTTTTGAGTGGCAAATTCGCCCCTAATTTGTATTTGGAGGTGAAATATGACTCTTAAGGAAAATAAATTGCAAATAAATTTTCACACTTTTTGAGTGGCAAATTTGCCCTTAATTTGTATTTCTAAGTGAAATATGACTCTTAAGGAAAATAAGTTGCAACTACGATATTCACACTTTTTGAGTGGCAAATTCGCCCCTAATTTGTATTTGGATGTGAAATATGACTCTTAAAGAAAATAAATTGCAAATACGATTTTCCCACTTTTTGAGTGGTAAATTTGCCCATAATTTGTATTTCGATGTGAAATATGACTCTTAAGGAAATAAATTGCAAATACGATATTCACACTTTTTGAGTGGCAAATTCGCCCCTAATTTGTATTTGGATGTAAAATATGACTCTTAAGGAAAATAAATTGCAAATATCCTTTTCACACTTTTTGAATGGCAAATTTGCCTCTTATTTGTATTTCGAAGTGAAATATAACTCTTAAGGAAAATAAGTTGTAAATACGATATTCACACTTTTTGAGTGGCAAATTCGCCCCTAATTTGTATTTGATGTGAAATATGACTCTTAAGAAAAATAAATTGCAAATACGATTTTCACACCTTTTTAGTGGCAAATTTACCCCTAATTTGTATTTGGATGTGAAATATGACTCTTAAGGAAACTAAATTTCAAATACGATATTCACACTTTTTGAGTGGCAAATTTGCCCCTAATTTGTATTTGGATGTGAAATATGACTCTTAAATAAAATAAATTGCAAATACGATATTCACACTTTTTGAGTGGCAAATTCGCCCCTAATTTGTATTTGGATGTGAAATATGACTCTTAAATAAAATAAATTGCAAATACGATATTCACACTTTTTGAGTAGAAAATTCGCCCCTAAATTGTATTTGGATGTGAAATATGACTCTTAAGGAAAATAAATTTCAAATACGATATTCACACTTTTTGAGTGGCAAATTCGCCCCTAATTTGTATTTGGATGTGAAATATGATTCTTAAGGAAAATAAATTGCAAATACGATATTCACACTTTTTGAGTGGCAAATTCGCCCCTAATTTGTATTTCGAAGTTAAATATGACTCTTAAGGATAATAAGTTGCAAATACGATATTCACAATTTTTGAGTGACAAATTTGCCCCTAATTTGTATTTGGATGTGAAATATGACTCTTAAAGAAAATAAATTTCAAATACGATATTCACACTTTTTGAGTGGCAAATTTGCCCCTAATTTGTATTTGGATTTGAAATATGACTCTTAAAGAAAATAAGTTGCAAATACGATATTCACACTTTTTGAGTGGCAAATTCGCCCATAATTTGTATTTGGATGTGAAATATGACTCTAAAGGAAAATAAGTTGCAAATACGATATTCACACTTTTAGAGTGGCAAATTTGCCCCTAATTTGTATTTGGATGTGAAATATGACTCTTAAGGAAAACAAATTGCAAATACGATATTCACACTTTTTAAGTGGCAAATTTGCCACTAATTTGTATTTCGAAGTTTAATATGACTCTTAAGGAAAATAAGTTGCAAATACGATATTCACACTTTTTGAGTGGCAAATTCGCCCATAATTTGTATTTGGAGGTGAAATATGACTCTTAAGGAAAATAAGTTGCAAATACGATATTCACATTTTTTTAGTGTCAAATTCGCCCCTAATTTGTATTTGGATGTGAAATATGACTCTTAAGGAAAACAAATTGCAAATACGATATTCACACTTTTTGAGTGGGAAATTCGCCACTAATTTGTATCTCTAAGTGAAATATGACTCTTAAGGAAAATAAGTTACAAATACGATATTCACACTTTTTGAGTGGCAAATTTACCCCTAATTTGTATTTGGATGTGAAATATGACTCTTAAGTAAAATAAATTTCAAATACGATATTCACACTTTTTGAGTGGCAAATTTGCACCTAATTTGTATTTGGATGTGAAATATGACTCTTAAAGAAAATAAATTGCAAATACGATATTCTCACTTTTTGAGTGGCAAATTCTCCCCAAATTTGTATCTCTAAGTGAAATATGACTCTTAAAGAAAATAAGTTGCAAATACGATATTCACACTTTTTGAGTGGCAAATTTGCCCCTAATTTGTATTTCTAAGTGAAATATGACTCTTAAGGAAATAAGTTGCAAATATGATATTCACACTTTTTGAGTGGCAAATTCGCCCCTAATTTAAATCTCTAAGTGAAATATGACTCTCAAGGAAAATAAGTTGCAAATACGATATTCACACTTTTTGAGTGGCAAATTTGCCCCTAATTTGTATTTCTAAGTGAAATATGACTCTTAAGGAAAATAAGTTGCAAATATGATATTCACACTTTTTGAGTGGCAAATTCGCCCCTAATTTGTATCTCTAAGTGAAATATGAATCTTAAGGAAAATATATTGCAAATACAATATTCACACTTTTTGAGTGGCAAATTTGCCACTTATTTGTATTTCGAAGTGAAATATAACTCTTAAGGATAATAAGTTGCAAATACGATATTCACAATTTTTGAGTGGCAAATTCGCCCCTAATTTGTATTTGGATGTGAAATATTACTCTTAAGGAAAATAAATTTCAAATACGATATTCACACTTTTTGAGTGGCAAATTTGCCCCTAATTTGTATTTGGATGTGAAATATGATTCTTAAGGAAAATAAATTGCAAATACCGTTTTCACACTTTTTGAGTGGCAAATTTGCCCATAATTTGTATTTGGATGTGAAATATGACTCTTAAGGAAAATAACTACCGAAATTCCCTTACAGTTCTAGAAGGTAAGAGAAGCTAGGGCTTTTGAGTTCCAGTAATCAAGCCAAACTGGAGTTCTGGAGAGAAGGCAGTGAACGGAGTTGGCGGTTCGAGTTCTAATTTGTATTTGGATGTGAAATATGACTCTTAAATAAAATAAGTTGCAAATACGGTTTTCACACTTTTTGAGCGGCAAATTTTCCCCTAATTTGTATTTGAATGTGAAATATGACTCTTAAATAAAATAAATTGCAAATACAATATTCACACTTTTTTAAGTGGCAAATTCGCCCCTAATTAGTATTTGGATGTGAAATATGACTCTTAAGGAAAATAAATTGCAAATATCCTTTTCACACTTTTTGAGTGGCAAATTTGCCCCTTATTTGTATTTCGAAGTGAAATATGACTCTTAAGGAAAATAAGTTGCAAATACGATTTTCACACTTTTTGAGTGGCAAATTCGCCCTAATTTGTATTTGGATGTGAAATATGACTCTTAAGAAAAATAAATTGCAAATACGATTTTCACACTTTTTGAGTGGCAAATTTACCCCTAATTTGTATTTGGATGTGAAATATGACTCTTAAAGAAAATAAATTTCAAATACGATATTCACACTTTTTGAGTGGCAAATTTGCCCCTAATTTGTATTTGGATGTGAAATATGACTCTTAAAGAAAATAAGTTGCAAATACGATATTCACACTTTTTGAGTGGCAAATTCGCCCCTAATTTGTATTTGGATGTGAAATATGACTCTTAAGGAAAACAAATTGCAAATACAATATTCACACTTTTTGAGTGGCAAATTCGCCCCTAATTTGTATCTCTAAGTGAAATATGACTCTTAAGGAAAATAAGTTGCAAATACGATATTCACAATTTTTGAGTGGCAAATTTACCCCTAATTTGTATTTGGATGTGAAATATGACTCTTAAGGAAAATAAATTTCAAATACGATATTCACACTTTTTGAGTGGCAAATTTGCACCTAATTTGTATTTGGATGTGAAATATGACTCTTAAAGAAAATAAATTGCAAATACGATATTCACACTTTTTGAGTGGCAAATTCTCCCCAAATTTGTATCTCTAAGTGAAATATGACTCTTAAGGAAAATAAGTTGCAAATACGATATTCACACTTTTTGAGTCGCAAATTTGCCCCTAATTTGTATTTGGAGGTGAAATATGACTCTTAAGGAAAATAAGTTGCAAATACGATATTCACACTTTTTGAGTGGCAAATTTGCCCCTAATTTGTATTTGGATGTGAAATATGACTCTTAAAGAAAATAAGTTGCAAATACGATATTCACACTTTTTGAGTGGCAAATTCGCCCCTAATTTGTATTTGGATGTGAAATATGACTCTTAAGGAAAACAAATTGCAAATACAATATTCACACTTTTTGAGTGGCAAATTCGCCCCTAATTTGTATCTCTAAGTGAAATATGACTCTTAAGGAAAATAAGTTGCAAATACGATATTCACAATTTTTGAGTGGCAAATTTACCCCTAATTTGTATTTGGATGTGAAATATGACTCTTAAGGAAAATAAATTTCAAATACGATATTCACACTTTTTGAGTGGCAAATTTGCACCTAATTTGTATTTGGATGTGAAATATGACTCTTAAAGAAAATAAATTGCAAATACGATATTCACACTTTTTGAGTGGCAAATTCTCCCCAAATTTGTATCTCTAAGTGAAATATGACTCTTAAGGAAAATAAGTTGCAAATACGATATTCACACTTTTTGAGTCGCAAATTTGCCCCTAATTTGTATTTGGAGGTGAAATATGACTCTTAAGGAAAATAAGTTGCAAATACGATATTCACACTTTTTGAGTGGCAAATTCGCCCCTAATTTGTATTTGGGGGTGAAATATGACTCTTAAGGAAAATAAGTTGCAAATACGATATTCACACTTTTTGAGTGTCAAATTCGCCCCTAATTTGTATTTGGATGTGAAATATGACTCTTAAGGAAAACAAATTGCAAATACGATATTCACACTTTTTGAGTGGGAAATTCGCCCCTAATTTGTATCTCTATGTGAAATATGACTCTTAAGGAAAATAAATTGCAAATACGATATTCATAATTTTTTGGTGGCAAATTTACCCCTAATTTGTATTTGGATGTGAAATATGACTCTTAAGGAAAATAAATTTCAAATACGATATTCACACTTTTTGAGTGGCAAATTTGCGCCTAATTTGTATTTGGATGTGAAATATGACTCATAAAGAAAATAAATTGCAAATACGATATTCACACTTTTTGAGTGGCAAATTCTCCCCAAATTTGTATCTCTAAGTGAAATATGACTCTTAAGGAAAATAAGTTGCAAATACGATATTCACACTTTTTGAGTGGCAAATTTGCCCCTAATTTGTATTTCTAAGTGAAATATGACTCTTAAGGAAATAAGTTGCAAATATGATATTCACACTTTTTGAGTGGCAAATTCGCCCCTAATTTGTATCTTTAAGTGAAATATGACTCTTAAGGAAAATAAATTGCAAATACGATATTCACACTTTTTGAGTGGCAAATTCGCCCATAATTTGTATCTCTAAGTGAAATATGACTCTTAAGGAAAATAAGTTGGAAATACGATATTCACAATTTTTGAGTGGCAAATTTACCCCTAATTTGTATTTGGATGTGAAATATGACTCTTAAGGAAAATAAATTTCAAATACGATATTCACACTTTTTGAGTGGCAAATTTGCCCCTAATTAGTATTTTGATGTGAAATATGACTCTTAAAGAATATAAATTGCAAATACGATATTCACACTTTTTGAGTGGCAAATTCTCCCCAAATTTGTATCTCTAAGTGAAATATGACTCTTAAGGAAAATAAGTTGCAAATACGATATTCACACTTTTTGAGTCGCAAATTTGCCCTTAATTTGTATTTGGAGGTGAAATATGACTCTTAAGGAAAATAAGTTGCAAATACGATATTCACACTTTTTGAGTGGCAAATTCGCCCCTAATTTGTATTTGGAGGTGAAATATGACTCTTAAGGAAAATAAGTTGCAAATACGATATTCACACTTTTTGAGTGTCAAATTCGCCCCTAATTTGTATTTGGATGTGAAATATGACTCTTAAGGAAAACAAATTGCAAATACGATATTCACACTTTTTGAGTGGGAAATTCGCCCCCAATTTGTATCTCTATGTGAAATATGACTCTTAAGGAAAATAAGTTGCAAATACGATATTCATAATTTTTGGGTGGCAAATTTACCCCTAATTTGTATTTGGATGTGAAATATGACTCTTAAGGAAAATAAATTTCAAATACGATTTTGACACTTTTTGAGTGGCAAATTTGCGCCTAATTTGTATTTGGATGTGAAATATGACTCTTAAAGAAAATAAATTGCAAATACGATATTCACACTTTTTGAGTGGCAAATTCTCCCCAAATTTGTATCTCTAAGTGAAATATGACTCTTAAGAAAAATAAGTTGCAAATACGATATTCAAACTTTTTGAGTGGCAAATTTACCCCTAATTTGTATTTCTAAGTGAAATATGACTCTTAAGGAAATAAGTTGCAAATATGATATTCACACTTTTTGAGTGGCAAATTCGCCCCTAATTTGTATCTTTAAGTGAAATATGACTCTTAAGGAAAATAAATTGCAAATACGATATTCACACTTTTTGAGTGGCAAATTCGCCCATAATTTGTATCTCTAAGTGAAATATGACTCTTAAGGAAAATAAGTTGGAAATACGATATTCACAATTTTTGAGTGGCAAATTTACCCCTAATTTGTATTTGGATGTGAAATATGACTCTTAAGGAAAATAAATTTCAAATACGATATTCACACTTTTTGAGTGGCAAATTTGCCCCTAATTAGTATTTTGATGTGAAATATGACTCTTAAAGAATATAAATTGCAAATACGATATTCACACTTTTTGAGTGGAAAATTCGCCCCAAATTTGTATCTCTAAGTGAAATATGACTCTTAAGGAAAATAAGTTGCAAATACGATATTCACACTTTTTGAGTGGCAAATTTGCCCCTAATTTGTATTTCTAAGTGAAATATGACTCTTAAGGAAAATAAGTTGCAAATATGATATTCACACTTTTTGAGTGGCAAATTCGCCCCTAATTTGTATCTCTAAGTGAAATATGACTCTTAAGGAAAATAAATTGCAAATACGATATTCACACTTTTTGAGTGTCAAATTTGCCCCTTATTTGTATTTCGAAGTGAAATATAACTCTTAAGGATAATAAGTTGCAAATACGATATTCACACTTTTTGAGTGGCAAATTCGCCCTTAATTTGTATTTGGATGTGAAATATGACTCTTAAGGAAAATAAATTTCAAATTCGATATTCACACTTTTTGAGTGGTAAATTTGCCCCTAATTTGTATTTGGATGTGAAATATGACTCTTAAGGAAAATAAATTACAAATACCGTTTTCACACTTTTTGAGTGGCAAATTTGCCCCTAATTTGTATTTGGATGTGAAATATGATTCTTAAGGAAAATAAATTGCAAATACGATATTCACACTTTTTGAGTGGCAAATTCGCCACTAATTTGTATCTCTAAGTGAAATATGACTCTTAAGGAAAATAAGTTACAAATACGATATTCACACTTTTTGAGTGGCAAATTTACCCCTAATTTGTATTTGGATGTGAAATATGACTCTTAAGTAAAATAAATTTCAAATACGATATTCACACTTTTTGAGTGGCAAATTTGCACCTAATTTGTATTTGGATGTGAAATATGACTCTTAAAGAAAATAAATTGCAAATACGATATTCTTACTTTTTGAGTGGCAAATTCTCCCCAAATTTGTATCTCTAAGTGAAATATGACTCTTAAAGAAAATAAGTTGCAAATACGATATTCACACTTTTTGAGTGGCAAATTTGCCCCTAATTTGTATTTCTAAGTGAAATATGACTCTTAAGGAAATAAGTTACAAATATGATATTCACACTTTTTGAGTGGCAAATTCGCCCCTAATTTGTATCTCTAAGTGAAATATGACTCTTAAGGAAAATAAGTTGCAAATACGATATTCACACTTTTTGTGTGGCAAATTTGCCCATAATTTGTATTTCTAAGTGAAATATGACTCTTAAGGAAAATAAGTTGCAAATATGATATTCTCACTTTTTGAGTGGCAAATTCGCCCCTAATTTGTATCTCTAAGTGAAATATGACTCTTAAGGAAAATAAATTGCAAATACGATATTCACACTTTTTGAGTGGCAAATTTGCCACTTATTTGTATTTCGAAGTGAAATATAACTCTTAAGGATAATAAGTTGCAAATACGATATTCACAATTTTTGAGTGGCAAATTCGCCCCTAATTTGTATTTGGATGTGAAATATGACTCTTAAGGAAAATAAATTTCAAATACGATATTCACACTTTTTGAGTGGCAAATTTGCCCCTAATTTGTATTTGGATGTGAAATATGATTCTTAAGGAAAATAAATTGCAAATACCGTTTTCACACTTTTTGAGTGGCAAATTTGCCCCTAATTTGTATTTGGATGTGAAATATGACTCTTAAGGAAAGTAAATTGCAAATAAGATATTCACACTTATTGAGTAGCAAATTTGCCCCTAATTTGTATTTGGATGTGAAATATGACTCTTAAATAAAATAAATTGCAAATACGGTATTCACACTTTTTGAGTGGCAAATTTTCCCCTAATTTGTATTTGAATGTGAAATATGACTCTTAAATAAAATAAATTGCAAATACAATATTCACACTTTTTTAAGTGGCAAATTCGCCCCTAATTAGTATTTGGATGTGAAATATGACTCTTAAGGAAAATAAATTGCAAATATCCTTTTCACACTTTTTGAGTAGCAAATTTGCCCCTTATTTGTATTTCGAAGTGAAATATGACTCTTAAGGAAAATAAATTGCAAATACGATTTTCACACTTTTTGAGTGGCAAATTCGCCCTAATTTGTATTTGGATGTGAAATATGACTCTTAAGAAAAATAAATTGCAAATACGATTTTCACACTTTTTGAGTGGCAAATTTACCCCTAATTTGTATTTGGATGTGAAATATGACTCTTAAAGAAAATAAATTTCAAATACGATATTCACACTTTTTGAGTGGCAAATTTGCCCCTAATTTGTATTTGGATGTGAAATATGACTCTTAAAGAAAATAAGTTGCAAATACGATATTCACACTTTTTGAGTTGCAAATTCGCCCCTAATTTGTATTTGGATGTGAAATATGACTCTTAAGAAAAACAAATTGCAAATACAATATTCACACTTTTTGAGTGGGAAATTCGCCCCTAATTTGTATCTCTAAGTCAAATATGACTCTTAAGGAAAATAAGTTGCAAATACGATATTCACAATTTTTGAGTGGCAAATTTACCCCTAATTTGTATATTTGGATGTGAAATATGACTCTTAAGGAAAATAAATTTCAAATACGATATTCACACTTTTTGAGTGGCAAATTTGCACCTAATTTGTATTTGGATGTGAAATATGACTCTTAAAGAAAATAAATTGCAAATACGATATTCACACTTTTTGAGTGGCAAATTCTCCCCAAATTTGTATCTCTAAGTGAAATATGACTCTTAAGGAAAATAAGTTGCAAATACGATATTCACACTTTTTGAGTCGCAAATTTGCCCCTAATTTGTATTTGGAGGTGAAATATGACTCTTAAGGAAAATAAGTTGCAAATACGATATTCACACTTTTTGAGTGGCAAATTCGCCCCTAATTTGTATTTGGAGGTGAAATATGACTCTTAAGGAAAATAAGTTGCAAATACGATATTCACACTTTTTGAGTGTCAAATTCGCCCCTAATTTGTATTTGGATGTGAAATATGAATCTTAAGGAAAACAAATTGCAAATACGATATTCACACTTTTTGAGTGGCAAATTTGCGCCTAATTTGTATTTGGATGTGAAATATGACTCTTAAAGAAAATAAATTGCAAATACGATATTCACACTTTTTGAGTGGCAAATTCTCCCCAAATTTGTATCTCTAAGTGAAATATGACTCTTAAGGAAATAAGTTGCAAATATGATATTCACACTTTTTGAGTGGCAAATTCGCCCCTAATTTGTATCTCTAAGTGAAATATGACTCTTAAGGAAAATAAATTGCAAATACGATATTCACACTTTTTGAGTGGCAAATTCGCCCATAATTTGTATCTCTAAGTGAAATATGACTCTTAAGGAAAATAAGTTGGAAATACGATATTCACAATTTTTGAGTGGCAAATTTACCCCTAATTTGTATTTGGATGTGAAATATGACTCTTAAGGAAAATTAATTTCAAATACGATATTCACACTTTTTGAGTGGCAAATTTGCCCCTAATTAGTATTTTGATGTGAAATATGACTCTTAAAGAATATAAATTGCAAATACGATATTCACACTTTTTGAGTGGAAAATTCGCCCCAAATTTGTATCTCTAAGTGAAATATGACTCTTAAGGAAAATAAGTTGCAAATACGATATTCACACTTTTTGAGTGGCAAATTTGCCCCTAATTTGTATTTCTAAGTGAAATATGACTCTTAAGGAAAATAAGTTGCAAATATGATATTCACACTTTTTGAGTGGCAAATTCGCCCCTAATTTGTATCTCTAAGTGAAATATGACACTTAAGGAAAATAAATTGCAAATACGATATTCACACTTTTTGAGTGTCAAATTTGCCCCTTATTTGTATTTCGAAGTGAAATATAACTCTTAAGGATAATAAGTTGCAAATACGATATTCACACTTTTTGAGTGGCAAATTCGCCCTTAATTTGTATTTGGATGTGAAATATGACTCTTAAGGAAAATAAATTTCAAATTCGATATTCACACTTTTTGAGTGGTAATTTTGCCCCTAATTTGTATTTGGATGCGAAATATGACTCTTAAGGAAAATAAATTACAAATACCGTTTTCACACTTTTTGAGTGGCAAATTTGCCCCTAATTTGTATTTGGATGTGAAATATGATTCTTAAGGAAAATAAATTGCAAATACGATATTCACACTTTTTGAGTGGCAAATTTGCCCCTAATTTGTATTTGGATGTGAAATATGACTCTTAAATAAAATAAATTGCAAATACGGTATTCACACTTTTTGAGTGGCAAATTTTCCCCTAATTTGTATTTGAATGTGAAATATGACTCTTAAATAAAATAAATTGCAAATACGATATTCACACTTTTTGAGTGGCAAATTCGCCCCTAATTTGTATTTGGATGTGAAATATGACTCTTAAGGAAAATAAATTGCAAATATCCTTTTCACACTTTTTGAGTGGCAAATTTGCCCCTTATTTGTATTTCGAAGTGAAATATAACTCTTAAGGATAATAAGTTGCAAATACAATATTCACACTTTTTGAGTGGCAAATTCGCCCCTAATTTGTATTTGGATGTGAAATATGACTCTTAAGGAAAATAAATTGCAAATACGATTTTCACACTTTTTGAGTGGCAAATTTGCCCCTAATTTGTATTTGGATGTGAAATATGACTCTTAAAAAAAATAAATTTCAAATACGATATTCACACTTTTTGAGTGGCAAATTTGCCCCTAATTTGTATTTGGATGTGAAATATGACTCTTAAAGAAAATAAGTTGCAAATACGATATTCACACTTTTTGAGTGGCAAATTCGCCCCTAATTTGTATTTGGATGTGAAATATGACACTTAAGGAAGATAAGTTGCAAATACGATATTCACACTTTTAGAGAGGCAAATTTGCCCTAATTTGTATTTAGATGTGAAATATGACTCTTATGGAAAACAAATTGCAAATACGATATTCACACTTTTTGAGTGGCAAATTTGCCACTAATTTGTATTTCGAAGTTTAATATGACTCTTAAGGAAAATAAGTTGCAAATACGATATTCCCACTTTTTGAGTGGCAAATTCGCCCCTAATTTGTATTGGGAGGTGAAATATGACTCTTAAGGAAAATAAGTTGCAAATACGATATTCACACTTTTTGAGTGGCAAATTCGCCCCTAATTTGTATTTGGAGGTGAAATATGACTCTTAAGGAAAATAAATTGCAAATACCATTTTCACACTTTTTGAGTGGCAAATTTGCCCCTAGTTTGTATTTCGAAGTGAAATATAACTCTTAAGGATAATAAGTTGCAAATACGATATTCACAATTTTTGAGTGGCAAATTCGCCCCTAATTTGTATTTGGATGTGAAATATGACTCTTAAGTAAAATAAATTTCAAATACGATATTCACACTTTTTGAGTGGCAAATTTACCCCTAATTTGTATTTGGATGTGAAATAAGACTCTTAAGGAAAATAAATTTCAAATACGATATTCACACTTTTTTAGTTGCAAATTTGCCCCTAATTTGTATTTGGATGTGAAATATGACTCTTAAAGAAAATAAGTTGCAAATACGATATTCACACTTTTTGAGTGGCAAATTCGCCCCTAATTTGTATTTGAATGTGAAATATGACTCTTAAGGAAAACAAATTGCAAATACGATATTCACACTTTTTGAGTGGGAAATTCGCCCCTAATTTGTATCTCTAAGTGAAATATGACTCTTAAGGAAAATAAGTTGCAAATACGATATTCACAATTTTAGAGTGGCAAATTTGCCCCTAATTTGTATTTGGATGTGAAATATGACTCTTAAGGAAAACAAATTGCAAATACGATATTCACACTTTTTGAGTGGCAAATTTGCCACTAATTTGTATTTCGAAGTTTAATATGACTCTTAAGGAAAATAAGTTGCAAATACGATATTCACACTTTTTGAGTGGCAAATTCGCCCCTAATTTGTATTTGGAGGTGAAATATGACTCTTAAGGAAAATAAGTTGCAAATACGATATTCACACTTTTTGAGTGGCAAATTCGCCCCCAATTTGTATTTGGATGTGAAATATGACTCTTAAGGAAAACAAATTGCAAATATGATATTCACACTTTTTGAGTGGGAAATTCGCCCCTAATTTGTATCTCTAAGTGAAATATGACTCTTAAGGAAAATAAGTTGCAAATACGATATTCACACTTTTTGAGTGGCAAATTTGCCCCTAATTTGTATTTGGATGTAAAATATGACTCTTAAAGAAAATAAATTGCAAATACGATATTCACACTTTTTGAGTGGCAAATTTGCCCCTAATTTGTATTTCTAAGTGAAATATGACTCTTAAGGAAAATAAGTTGCAAATACGATATTCACACTTTTTTAGTGGCAAATTCGCCCCTAATTTGTATCTCTAAGTGAAATATGACTCTTAAGGAAAATAAATTGCAAATACCGTTTTCACACTTTTTGAGTGGCAAATTTGACCGTAATTTGTATTTGGATGTAAAATATGACTCTTAAGGAAAATAAATTGCAAATACGATATTCACACTTTTTGAGTTGCAAATTTGCCCCTAATTTGTATTTGGATGTGAAATATGACTCTTAAATAAAATAAATTGCAAATACGATATTCACACTTTTTGAGTGGCAAATTCGCCTCTAATTTGTATTTGGATGTGAAATATGACACTTAAGGAAAATAAGTTGCAAATACGATATTCACACTTTTTGAGTGGCAAATTCGCCCCTAATTTGTATTTGGATGTGAAATATGACTTTTAAGGAAAATAAATTGCAAATACGATATTCACACTTTTTGAGTGGCAAATTCGCCCCTAATTTGTATCTCTAAGTGAAATATGACTCTTAAGGAAAATAAGTTGCAAATACGATTTTCACACTTTTTGAGTGGCAAATTTGCCCCTAATTTGTATTTGGATGTGAAATATGACTTTTAAGAAAAATAAATTGCAAATACGATTTTCACACTTTTAGAGTGGCAAATTTACCCCTAATTTGTATTTGGATGTGAAATATGAATCTTAAAGAAAATAAATTGCAAATACGATATTCACCCTTTTTGAGTGACAAATTTTCCCCTAATTTGTATTTCGAAGTTAAATATGACTCTTAAGGAAAATAAGTTGCAAATACGATATTCACACTTTTTGAGTGGCAAATTCGCCCCTAATTTGTATTTGGAGGTGAAATATGACTCTTAAGGAAAATAAATTGCAAATACCATTTTCACACTTTTTGAGTGGCAAATTTGCCCCTAGTTTGTATTTCGAAGTGAAATATAACTCTTAAGGATAATAAGTTGCAAATACGATATTCACAATTTTTGAGTGGCAAATTCGCCCATAATTTGTATTTGGATGTGAAATATGACTCTTAAGGAAAATAAATTACAAATACGATTTTCACACTTTTTGAGTGGCAAATTTACCCCTAATTTGTATTTGGATGTGAAATAAGACTCTTAAGGAAAATAAATTTCAAATACGATATTCACACTTTTTGAGTTGCAAATTTGCCCCTAATTTGTATTTGGATGTGAAATATGACTCTTAAAGAAAATAAGTTGCAAATACGATATTCACACTTTTTGAGTGGCAAATTCGCCCCTAATTTGTATTTGGATGTGAAATATGATTCTTAAGGAAAATAAATTGCAAATACGATATTCACACTTTTTGAGTGGCAAATTTGCCCCTAATTTGTATTTGGATGTGAAATATGACTCTTAAAATAAATAAATTTCAAATACGATATTCACACTTTTTGAGTGGCAAATTTGCCCCTAATTTGTATTTGGATGTGAAATATGACTCTTAAAGAAAATAAGTTGCAAATACGATATTCACACTTTTTGAGTGGCAAATTCGCCCCTAATTTGTATTTGGATGTGAAATATGAATCTTAAGGAAAATAAGTTGCAAATACGATATTCACACTTTTAGAGAGGCAAATTTGCCCCTAATTTGTATTTGGATGTGAAATATGACTCTTAAGGAAAACAAATTGCAAATACGATATTCACACTTTTTGAGTGGCAAATTTGCCACTAATTTGTATTTCGAAGTTTAATATGACTCTTAAGGAAAATAAGTTGCAAATACGAAATTCACACTTTTTGAGTGGCAAATTCGCCCCTAATTTGTATTGGGAGGTGAAATATGACTCTTAAGGAAAATAAGTTGCAAATACGATATTCACACTTTTTGAGTGGCAAATTCGCCCCTAATTTGTATTTGGAGGTGAAATATGACTCTTAAGGAAAATAAATTGCAAATACCATTTTCACACTTTTTGAGTGGCAAATTTGCCCCTAGTTTGTATTTCGAAGTGAAATATAACTCTTAAGGATAATAAGTTGCAAATACGATATTCACAATTTTTGAGTGGCAAATTCGCCCCTAATTTGTATTTGGATGTGAAATATGACTCTTAAGGAAAATAAGTTGCAAATACGATATTCACACTTTTTGAGTGGCAAATTTACCCCTAATTTGTATTTGGATGTGAAATAAGACTCTTAAGGAAAATAAATTTCAAATACGATATTCACACTTTTTGAGTTGCAAATTTGCCCCTAATTTGTATTTGGATGTGAAATATGACTCTTAAAGAAAATAAGTTGCAATTACGATATTCACACTTTTTGAGTGGCAAATTCGCCCCTAATTTGTATTTGGATGTGAAATATGACTCTTAAGGAAAACAAATTGCAAATACGATATTCACACTTTTTGAGTGGGAAATTCGCCCCTAATTTGTATCTCTAAGTGAAATATGACTCTTAAGAAAAATAAGTTGCAAATACGATATTCACAATTTTAGAGTGGCAAATTTGCCCCTAATTTTTATTTGGATGTGAAATATAACTCTTAAGGATAATAAGTTGCAAATACGATATTCACAATTTTTGAGTGGCAAATTCGCCCCTAATTTGTATTTGGATGTGAAATATGATTCTTAAGGAAAATAAATTGCAAATACGATATTCACACTTTTAGAGAGGCAAATTTGCCCCTAATTTGTATTTGGATGTGAAATATGACTCTTAAAATAAATAAATTTCAAATACGATATTCACACTTTTTGAGTGGCAAATTTGCCCCTAATTTGTATTTGGATGTGAAATATGACTCTTAAAGAAAATAAGTTGCAAATACGATATTCACACTTTTTGAGTGGCAAATTCGCCCCTAATTTGTATTTGGATGTGAAATATGAATCTTAAGGAAAATAAGTTGCAAATACGATATTCACACTTTTAGAGAGGCAAATTTGCCCCTAATTTGTATTTGGATGTGAAATATGACTCTTAAGGAAAACAAATTGCAAATACGATATTCACACTTTTTGAGTGGCAAATTTGCCACTAATTTGTATTTCGAAGTTTAATATGACTCTTAAGGAAAATAAGTTGCAAATACGAAATTCACACTTTTTGAGTGGCAAATTCGCCCCTAATTTGTATTGGGAGGTGAAATATGACTCTTAAGGAAAATAAGTTGCAAATACGATATTCACACTTTTTGAGTGGCAAATTCGCCCCTAATTTGTATTTGGAGGTGAAATATGACTCTTAAGGAAAATAAATTGCAAATACCATTTTCACACTTTTTGAGTGGCAAATTTGCCCCTAGTTTGTATTTCGAAGTGAAATATAACTCTTAAGGATAATAAGTTGCAAATACGATATTCACAATTTTTGAGTGGCAAATTCGCCCCTAATTTGTATTTGGATGTGAAATATGACTCTTAAGGAAAATAAGTTGCAAATACGATATTCACACTTTTTGAGTGGCAAATTTACCCCTAATTTGTATTTGGATGTGAAATAAGACTCTTAAGGAAAATAAATTTCAAATACGATATTCACACTTTTTGAGTTGCAAATTTGCCCCTAATTTGTATTTGGATGTGAAATATGACTCTTAAAGAAAATAAGTTGCAATTACGATATTCACACTTTTTGAGTGGCAAATTCGCCCCTAATTTGTATTTGGATGTGAAATATGACTCTTAAGGAAAACAAATTGCAAATACGATATTCACACTTTTTGAGTGGGAAATTCGCCCCTAATTTGTATCTCTAAGTGAAATATGACTCTTAAGAAAAATAAGTTGCAAATACGATATTCACAATTTTAGAGTGGCAAATTTGCCCCTAATTTTTATTTGGATGTGAAATATAACTCTTAAGGATAATAAGTTGCAAATACGATATTCACAATTTTTGAGTGGCAAATTCGCCCCTAATTTGTATTTGGATGTGAAATATGATTCTTAAGGAAAATAAATTGCAAATACGATATTCACACTTTTTGAGTGGCAAATTTGCCCCTAATTTGTATTTGGATGTGAAATATGACTCTTAAAAAAAATAAATTTCAAATACGATATTCACACTTTTTGAGTGGCAAATTTGCCCCTAATTTGTATTTGGATGTGAAATATGACTCTTAAAGAAAATAAGTTGCAAATACGATATTCACACTTTTTGAGTGGCAAATTCGCCCCTAATTTGTATTTGGATGTGAAATATGAATCTTAAGGAAAATAAGTTGCAAATACGATATTCACACTTTTAGAGAGGCAAATTTGCCCCTAATTTGTATTTGGATGTGAAATATGACTCTTAAGGAAAACAAATTGCAAATACGATATTCACACTTTTTGAGTGGCAAATTTGCCACTAATTTGTATTTCGAAGTTTAATATGACTCTTAAGGAAAATAAGTTGCAAATACGATATTCACACTTTTTGAGTGGCAAATTCGCCCCTAATTTGTATTGGGAGGTGAAATATGACTCTTAAGGAAAATAAGTTGCAAATACGATATTCACACTTTTTGAGTGGCAAATTCGCCCCTAATTTGTATTTGGAGGTGAAATATGACTCTTAAGGAAAATAAATTGCAAATACCATTTTCACACTTTTTGAGTGGCAAATTTGCCCCTAGTTTGTATTTCGAAGTGAAATATAACTCTTAAGGATAATAAGTTGCAAATACGATATTCACAATTTTTGAGTGGCAAATTCGCCCCTAATTTGTATTTGGATGTGAATATGACTCTTAAGGAAAATAAATTACAAATACGATTTTCACACTTTTTGAGTGGCAAATTTACCCCTAATTTGTATTTGGATGTGAAATAAGACTCTTAAGGAAAATAAATTTCAAATACGATATTCACACTTTTTGAGTTGCAAATTTGCCCATAATTTGTATTTGGATGTGAAATATGACTCTTAAAGAAAATAAGTTGCAAATACGATATTCACACTTTTTGAGTGGCAAATTCGCCCCTAATTTGTATTTGGATGTGAAATATGACTCTTAAGGAAAACAAATTGCAAATACGATATTCACACTTTTTGAGTGGGAAATTCGCCCCTAATTTGTATCTCTAAGTGAAATATGACTCTTAAGGAAAATAAGTTGCAAATACGATATTCACAATTTTAGAGTGGCAAATTTGCCCCTAATTTGTATTTGGATGTGAAATATGACTCTTAAGGAAAACAAATTGCAAATACGATATTCACACTTTTTGAGTGGCAAATTTGCCACTAATTTGTATTTCGAAGTTTAATATGACTCTTAAGGAAAATAAGTTGCAAATACGATATTCACACTTTTTGAGTGGCAAATTCGCCCCTAATTTGTATTTGGAGGTGAAATATGACTCTTAAGGAAAATAAGTTGCAAATACTATATTCACACTTTTTGAGTGGCAAATTCGCCCCTAATTTGTATTTGGATGTGAAATATGACTCTTAAGGAAAACAAATTGCAAATACGATATTCACACTTTTTGAGTGGGAAATTCGCCCCTAATTTGTATCTCTAAGTGAAATATGACTCTTAAGGAAAATAAGTTGCAAATACGATATTCACACTTTTTGAGTGGCAAATTTGCCCCTAATTTGTATTTGGATGTAAAATATGACTCTTAAAGAAAATAAATTGCAAATACGATATTCACACTTTTTGAGTGGCAAATTTGCCCCTAATTTGTATTTCTAAGTGAAATATGACTCTTAAGGAAAATAAGTTGCAAATACGATATTCACACTTTTTTAGTGGCAAATTCGCCCCTAATTTGTATCTCTAAGTGAAATATGAATCTTAAGGAAAATAAATTGCAAATACCGTTTTCACACTTTTTGAGTGGCAAATTTGACCGTAATTTGTATTTGGATGTAAAATATGACTCTTAAGGAAAATAAATTGCAAATACGATATTCACACTTTTTGAGTTGCAAATTTGCCCCTAATTTGTATTTGGATATGAAATATGACTCTTAAATAAAATAAATTGCAAATACGATATTCACACTTTTTGAGTGGCAAATTCGCCTCTAATTTGTATTTGGATGTGAAATATGACACTTAAGGAAAATAAGTTGCAAATACGATATTCACACTTTTTGAGTGGCAAATTCGCCCCTAATTTGTATTTGGATGTGAAATATGACTTTTAAGGAAAATAAATTGCAAATACGATATTCACACTTTTTGAGTGGCAAATTCGCCCCTAATTTGTATCTCTAAGTGAAATATGACTCTTAAGGAAAATAAGTTGCAAATACGATTTTCACACTTTTTGAGTGTCAAATTTGCCCCTAATTTGTATTTGGATGTGAAATATGACTTTTAAGAAAAATAAATTGCAAATACGATTTTCACACTTTTTGAGTGGCAAATTTACCCCTAATTTGTATTTGGATGTGAAATATGAATCTTAAAGAAAATAAATTGCAAATACGATATTCACCCTTTTTGAGTAACAAATTTGCCCCTAATTTGTATTTCGAAGTTAAATATGACTCTTAAGGAAAATAAGTTGCAAATACGATATTCACACTTTTTGAGTGGCAAATTCGCCCCTAATTTGTATTTGGAGGTGAAATATGACTCTTAAGGAAAATAAATTGCAAATACCATTTTCACACTTTTTGAGTGGCAAATTTGCCCCTAGTTTGTATTTCGAAGTGAAATATAACTCTTAAGGATAATAAGTTGCAAATACGATATTCACAATTTTTGAGTGGCAAATTCGCCCCTAATTTGTATTTGGATGTGAAATATGACTCTTAAGGAAAATAAATTACAAATACGATTTTCACACTTTTTGAGTGGCAAATTTACCCCTAATTTGTATTTGGATGTGAAATAAGACTCTTAAGGAAAATAAATTTCAAATACGATATTCACACTTTTTGAGTTGCAAATTTGCCCCTAATTTGTATTTGGATGTGAAATATGACTCTTAAAGAAAATAAGTTGCAAATACGATATTCACACTTTTTGAGTGGCAAATTCGCCCCTAATTTGTATTTGGATGTGAAATATGACTCTTAAGGAAAACAAATTGCAAATACGATATTCACACTTTTTGAGTGGGAAATTCGCCCCTAATTTGTATCTCTAAGTGAAATATGACTCTTAAGAAAAATAAGTTGCAAATACGATATTCACAATTTTAGAGTGGCAAATTTGCCCCTAATTTGTATTTGGATGTGAAATATGACTCTTAAGGAAAACAAATTGCAAATACGATATTCACACTTTTTGAGTGGCAAATTTGCCACTAATTTGTATTTCGAAGTTTAATATGACTCTTAAGGAAAATAAGTTGCAAATACGATATTCACACTTTTTGAGTGGCAAATTCGCCCCTAATTTGTATTTGGAGGTGAAATATGACTCTTAAGGAAAATAAGTTGCAAATACGATATTCACACTTTTTGAGTGGCAAATTCGCCCCTAATTTGTATTTGGATGTGAAATATGACTCTTAAGGAAAACAAATTGCAAATACTATATTCACACTTTTTGAGTGGGAAATTCGCCCCTAATTTGTATCTCTAAGTGAAATATGACTCTTAAGGAAAATAAGTTGCAAATACGATATTCACACTTTTTGAGTGGCAAATTCGCCCTAATTTGTATTTGGATGTGAAATATGACTCTTAAAGAAAATAAGTTGCAAATACGATATTCACACTTTTTGAGTGGCAAATTCGCCCCTAATTTGTATTTGGATGTGAAATATGACTCTTAAGGAAAACAAATTGCAAATACGATATTCACACTTTTTGAGTGGGAAATTCGCCCCTAATTTGTATCTCTAAATGAAATATGACTCTTAAGGAAAATAAGTTGCAAATACGATATTCACACTTTTTGAGTGGCAAATTTGCCCCTAATTTGTATTTGGATGTAAAATATGACTCTTAAAGAAAATAAATTGCAAATACGATATTCACACTTTTTGAGTGGCAAATTTGCCCCTAATTTGTATTTCTAAGTGAAATATGACTCTTAAGGAAAATAAGTTGCAAATACGATATTCACACTTTTTTAGTGGCAAATTCGCCCCTAATTTGTATCTCTAAGTGAAATATGACTCTTAAGGAAAATAAATTGCAAATACCGTTTTCACACTTTTTGAGTAGCAAATTTGACCGTAATTTGTATTTGGATGTAAAATATGACTCTTAAGGAAAATAAATTGCAAATACGATATTCACACTTTTTGAGTTGCAAATTTGCCCATAATTTGTATTTGGATGTGAAATATGACTCTTAAATAAAATAAATTGCAAATACGATATTCACACTTTTTGAGTGGCAAATTCGCCTCTAATTTGTATTTGGATGTGAAATATGACACTTAAGGAAAATAAGTTGCAAATACGATATTCACACTTTTTGAGTGGCAAATTCGCCCCTAATTTGTATCTCTAAGTGAAATATGACTCTTAAGGAAAATAAGTTGCAAATACGATTTTCACACTTTTTGAGTGGCAAATTCGCCCCTAATTTGTATCTCTAAGTGAAATATGACTCTTAAGGAAAATAAGTTGCAAATACGATATTCACAATTTTAGAGTGGCAAATTTGCCCCTAATTTGTATTTGAATGTGAAATATGACTCTTAAGGAAAACAAATTGCAAATACGATATTCACACTTTTTGAGTGGCAAATTTGCCACTAATTTGTATTTCGAAGTTTAATATGACTCTTAAGGAAAATAAGTTGCAAATACGATATTCACACTTTTTGAGTGGCAAATTCGCCCCTAATTTGTATTTGGAGGTGAAATATGACTCTTAAGGAAAATAAGTTGCAAATACGATATTCACACTTTTTGAGTGGCAAATTCGCCCCTAATTTGTATTTGGATGTGAAATATGACTCTTAAGGAAAACAAATTGCAAATACTATATTCACACTTTTTGAGTGGGAAATTCGCCCCTAATTTGTATCTCTAAGTGAAATATGACTCTTAAGGAAAATAAGTTGCAAATACGATATTCACACTTTTTGAGTGGCAAATTCGCCCTAATTTGTATTTGGATGTGAAATATGACTCTTAAAGAAAATAAGTTGCAAATACGATATTCACACTTTTTGAGTGGCAAATTCGCCCCTAATTTGTATTTGGATGTGAAATATGACTCTTAAGGAAAACAAATTGCAAATACGATATTCACACTTTTTGAGTGGGAAATTCGCCCCTAATTTGTATCTCTAAGTGAAATATGACTCTTAAGGAAAATAAGTTGCAAATACGATATTCACACTTTTTTAGTGGCAAATTCGCCTCTAATTTGTATTTGGATGTGAAATATGACACTTAAGGAAAATAAGTTGCAAATACGATATTCACACTTTTTGAGTGGCAAATTCGCCCCTAATTTGTATCTCTAAGTGAAATATGACTCTTAAGGAAAATAAGTTGCAAATACGATTTTCACACTTTTTGAGTGGCAAATTCGCCCCTAATTTGTATCTCTAAGTAAATATGACTCTTAAGGAAAATAAGTTGCAAATACGATATTCACAATTTTAGAGTGGCAAATTTGCCCCTAATTTGTATTTGGATGTGAAATATGACTCTTAAGGAAAACAAATTGCAAATACGATATTCACACTTTTTGAGTGGCAAATTTGCCACTAATTTGTATTTCGAAGTTTAATATGACTCTTAAGGAAAATAAGTTGCAAATACGATATTCACACTTTTTGAGTGGCAAATTCGCCCCTAATTTGTATTTGGAGGTGAAATATGACTCTTAAGGAAAATAAGTTGCAAATACGATATTCACACTTTTTGAGTGGCAAATTCGCCCCTAATTTGTATTTGGATGTGAAATATGACTCTTAAGGAAAACAAATTGCAAATACTATATTCACACTTTTTGAGTGGGAAATTCGCCCCTAATTTGTATCTCTAAGTGAAATATGACTCTTAAGGAAAATAAGTTGCAAATACGATATTCACACTTTTTGAGTGGCAAATTCGCCCTAATTTGTATTTGGATGTGAAATATGACTCTTAAAGAAAATAAGTTGCAAATACGATATTCACACTTTTTGAGTGGCAAATTCGCCCCTAATTTGTATTTGGATGTGAAATATGACTCTTAAGGAAAACAAATTGCAAATACGATATTCACACTTTTTGAATGGGAAATTCGCCCCTAATTTGTATCTCTAAGTGAAATATGACTCTTAAGGAAAATAAGTTGCAAATACGATATTCACACTTTTTTAGTGGCAAATTCGCCTCTAATTTGTATTTGGATGTGAAATATGACACTTAAGGAAAATAAGTTGCAAATACGATATTCACACTTTTTGAGTGGCAAATTCGCCCCTAATTTGTATCTCTAAGTGAAATATGACTCTTAAGGAAAATAAGTTGCAAATACGATTTTCACACTTTTTGAGTGGCAAATTCGCCCCTAATTTGTATCTCTAAGTAAATATGACTCTTAAGGAAAATAAGTTGCAAATACGATATTCACAATTTTAGAGTGGCAAATTTGCCCCTAATTTGTATTTGGATGTGAAATATGACTCTTAAATAAAACAAATTGCAAATACGATATTCACACTTTTTGAGTGGCAAATTTGCCACTAATTTGTATTTCGAAGTTTAATATGACTCTTAAGGAAAATAAGTTGCAAATACGATATTCACACTTTTTGAGTGGCAAATTCGCCCCTAATTTGTATTTGGAGGTGAAATATGACACTTAAGGAAAATAAGTTGCAAATACGATATTCACACTTTTTGAGTGGCAAATTCGCCCCTAATTTGTATTTGGATGTGAAATATGACTCTTAAGGAAAACAAATTGCAAATACTATATTCACACTTTTTGAGTGGGAAATTCGCCCCTAATTTGTATCTCTAAGTGAAATATGACTCTTAAGGAAAATAAGTTGCAAATACGATATTCACACTTTTTGAGTGGCAAATTCGCCCTAATTTGTATTTGGATGTGAAATATGACTCTTAAAGAAAATAAGTTGCAAATACGATATTCACACTTTTTGAGTGGCAAATTCGCCCCTAATTTGTATTTGGATGTGAAATATGACTCTTAAGGAAAACAAATTGCAAATACGATATTCACACTTTTTGAGTGGGAAATTCGCCCCTAATTTGTATCTCTAAGTGAAATATGACTCTTAAGGAAAATAAGTTGCAAATACGATATTCACACTTTTTGAGTGGCAAATTCGCCCTAATTTGTATTTGGATGTGAAATATGACTCTTAAAAAAAATAAATTGCAAATACGATTTTCACACTTTTTGAGTGGCAAATTTACCTCTAATTTGTATTTGGATGTGAAATATGATTTTTAAGGAAAATAAATTGCAAATACCATTTTCACACTTTTTGAGTGGCAAATTTACCCATAATTTGTATTTGGATGTGAAATATGACTCTTAAGGAAAATAAATTTCAAATACGATATTTACACTTTTTGAGTGGCAAATTTGTTCCTAATTTGTATTTGGATGTAAAATATGACTCTTAAGGAAATAGATTGCAAATACGATATTCACACTTTTTGAGTTGCAAATTCGCCCCTAATTTGTATTTGGATGTGAAATATGACTCTTAAGGAAAATAAAATGCAAATACCATTTTCACACTTTTTGAGTGGTAAATTTGCCCCTAAATTGTATTTCAAAGTGAAATATGACTCTTAAGGAAAATAAGTTGCAAATACGATATTCACACTTTTTGATTGGCAAATTCGCCCTAATTTGTATTTGGATGTGAAATATGACTCTTAAAAAAAATAAATTGCAAATACGATTTTCACACTTTTTGAGTGGCAAATTTACCCCTAATTTGTATTTGGATGTGAAATATGATTTTTAAGGAAAATAAATTGCAAATACCATTTTCACACTTTTTGAGTGGCAAATTTACCCATAATTTGTATTTGGATGTGAAATATGACTCTTAAGGAAAATAAATTTCAAATACGATATTTACACTTTTTGAGTGGCAAATTTGTTCCTAATTTGTATTTGGATGTAAAATATGACTCTTAAGGAAATAAATTGCAAATACGATATTCACACTTTTTGAGTTGCAAATTCGCCCCTAATTTGTATTTGGATGTGAAATATGACTCTTAAGGAAAATAAAATGCAAATACCATTTTCACACTTTTTGAGTGGTAAATTTGCCCCTAAATTATATTTCAAAGTGAAATATGATTCTTAAGGAAAAAAAGTTGCAAATACGATATTCACACTTTTTGAATGGCAAATTCGCCCCTAATTTGTATTTGGATGTGAAATATGACTCTTAAGGAAAACAAATTGCAAATACGATATTCACACTTTTTGAGTGGCAAATTCGCCCCTAAATTTATCTCTAAGTGAAATATGACTCTTAAGGAAAATAAATTGCAAATACGATATTCACACTTTTTGAGTGGCAAATTCGGCCTAATTTGTATTTGGATGTGAAATATGACTCTTAAGGAAAATAAATTGCAAATACGATATTCACACTTTTTGAGTGGTAAATTCGCCCCTAATTTGTATCTCTAAGTGAAATATGACTCTTAAGGAAAATAAGTTGCAAATACGATATTCACACTTTTTGAGTGGCAAATTTGCCCTAATTTGTATTTGGATGTAAAATATGCCTCTTAAAGAAAATAAATTGCAAATACGATATTCACACTTTTTGAGTGGCAAATTTGCCCCTAATTTTTATTTGGATGTAAAATATGACTCTTAAGAAAAATAAATTGCAAATACGATAATCACACTTTTTGAGTGGCAAATTTGCCCATAATTTGTATTTCGAAGTGAAATATGACTCTAAATGAAAATAAGTTGAAAAATCCAATATTCACACTTTTGAAGTGGCAAATTTGCCCATAATTTGTATTTCGAAGTGAAATATGACTCTTAAGGAAAATAAGTTGAAAAATCCAATATTCACATTTTTGAAGTGGCAAATTCGCCCCTAATTTGTATTTGGATGTGAAATATGACTCTTAAGGAAAATAAATTGCAAATACGATATTCACACTTTTTGAGTGGCAAATTCGCCCCGAATTTGTATCTCTAAGTGAAATATGACTCTTAAGGAAAATAAATTGCAAATACCATTTTCACACTTTTTGAGTGGCAAATTTACCCATAATTTGTATTTGGATGTGAAATATGACTCTTAAGGAAAATAAATTTCAAATACGATATTTACACTTTTTGTGTGGCAAATTTGTTCCTAATTTGTATTTGGATGTAAAATATGACTCTTAAGGAAATAGATTGCAAATACGATATTCACACTTTTTGAGTTGCAAATTCGCCCCTAATTTGTATTTGGATGTGAAATATGACTCTTAAGGAAAATAAAATGCAAATACCATTTTCACACTTTTTGAGTGGTAAATTTGCACCTAAATTGTATTTCAAAGTGAAATATGACACTTAAGGAAAATAAGTTGCAAATACGATATTCACACTTTTTGAGTGGCAAATTCGCCCTAATTTGTATTTGAATGTGAAATATGACTCTTAAAAAAAATAAATTGCAAATACGATTTTCACACTTTTTGAGTGGCAAATTTACCCCTAATTTGTATTTGGATGTGAAATATGATTTTTAAGGAAAATAAATTGCAAATACCATTTTCACACTTTTTGAGTGGCAAATTTACCCATAATTTGTATTTGGATGTGAAATATGACTCTTAAGGAAAATAAATTTCAAATACGATATTTACACTTTTTGAGTGGCAAATTTGTTCCTAATTTGTATTTGGATGTAAAATATGACTCTTAAGGAAATAAATTGCAAATACGATATTCACACTTTTTGAGTTGCAAATTCGCCCCTAATTTGTATTTGGATGTGAAATATGACTCTTAAGGAAAATAAAATGCAAATACCATTTTCACACTTTTTGAGTGGTAAATTTGCCCCTAAATTATATTTCAAAGTGAAATATGACTCTTAAGAAAAATAAGTTGCAAATACGATATTCACACTTTTTGAGTGGCAAATTCGCCCTAATTTGTATTTGGATGTGAAATATGACTCTTAAAAAAAATAAATTGCAAATACCATTTTCACAATTTTTGAGTGGTAAATTTGCCCCTAAATTGTATTTCAAAGTGAAATATGACTCTTAAGGAAAATAAGTTGCAAATACGATATTCACACTTTTTGAGTGGCAAATTCGCCCTAATTTGTATTTGGATGTGAAATATGACTCTTAAAAAAAATAAATTGCAAATACGATTTTCACACTTTTTGAGTGGCAAATTTACCCCTAATTTGTATTTGGATGTGAAATATGATTTTTAAGGAAAATAAATTGCAAATACCATTTTCACACTTTTTGATTGGCAAATTTGCCCCTAATTTGTATTTGAATGTGAAATATGACTCTTAAGAAAAATAAATTGCAAATACGACTTTCCCACTTTTTGAGTGGCAAATTTGCTCCTAATTTGTATTTGGATGTGAAATATGACTCTTAAGGAAAATAAGTTGTAAATACGATTTTCACACTTTTTGAGTGGCAAATTTGTTCCTAATTTGTATTTGGATGTGAAATATGACTTTTAAGGAAAATAAATTGCAAATACCATTTTCACACTTTTTGAGTGGCAAATTTGCCCCTAATTTGTATTTCGAAGTGAAAATGATTCTTAAGGAAAAAAAGTTGCAAATACGATATTCACACTTTTTGAATGGCAAATTCGCCCCTAATTTGTATTTGGATGTGAAATATGACTCTTAAGGAAAACAAATTGCAAATACGATATTCACACTTTTTGAGTGGCAAATTCGCCCCTAATTTTATCTCTAAGTGAAATATGACTCTTAAGGAAAATAAATTGCAAATACGATATTCACACTTTTTGAGTGGCAAATTCGGCCTAATTTGTATTTGGATGTGAAATATGACTCTTAAGGAAAATAAATTGCAAATACGATATTCACACTTTTTGAGTGGTAAATTCGCCCCTAATTTGTATCTCTAAGAGAAATATGACTCTTAAGGAAAATAAGTTGCAAATACGATATTCACACTTTTTGAGTGGCAAATTTGCCCTAATTTGTATTTGGATGTAAAATATGCCTCTTAAAGAAAATAAATTGCAAATACGATATTCACACTTTTTGAGTGGCAAATTTGCCCCTAATTTTTATTTGGATGTAAAATATGACTCTTAAGAAAAATAAATTGCAAATACGATAATCACACTTTTTGAGTGGCAAATTTGCCCATAATTTGTATTTCGAAGTGAAATATGACTCTAAATGAAAATAAGTTGAAAAATCCAATATTCACACTTTTGAAGTGGCAAATTTGCCCATAATTTGTATTTCGAAGTGAAATATGACTCTTAAGGAAAATAAGTTGAAAAATCCAATATTCACATTTTTGAAGTGGCAAATTCGCCCCTAATTTGTATTTGGATGTGAAATATGACTCTTAAGGAAAATAAATTGCAAATACGATATTCACACTTTTTGAGTGGCAAATTCGCCCCGAATTTGTATCTCTAAGTGAAATATGACTCTTAAGGAAAATAAATTGCAAATACCATTTTCACACTTTTTGAGTGGCAAATTTACCCATAATTTGTATTTGGATGTTAAATATGACTCTTAAGGAAAATAAATTTCAAATACGATATTTACACTTTTTGAGTGGCAAATTTGTTCCTAATTTGTATTTGGATGTAAAATATGACTCTTAAGGAAATAGATTGCAAATACGATATTCACACTTTTTGAGTTGCAAATTCGCCCCTAATTTGTATTTGGATGTGAAATATGACTCTTAAGGAAAATAAAATGCAAATACCATTTTCACACTTTTTGAGTGGTAAATTTGCCCCTAAATTGTATTTCAAAGTGAAATATGACTCTTAAGGAAAATAAGTTGCAAATACGATATTCACACTTTTTGAGTGGCAAATTCGCCCTAATTTGTATTTGGATGTGAAATATGACTCTTAAAAAAAATAAATTGCAAATACGATTTTCACACTTTTTGAGTGGCAAATTTACCCCTAATTTGTATTTGGATGTGAAATATGATTTTTAAGGAAAATAAATTGCAAATACCATTTTCACACTTTTTGAGTGGCAAATTTACCCATAATTTGTATTTGGATGTGAAATATGACTCTTAAGGAAAATAAATTTCAAATACGATATTTACACTTTTTGAGTGGCAAATTTGTTCCTAATTTGTATTTGGATGTAAAATATGACTCTTAAGGAAATAAATTGCAAATACGATATTCACACTTTTTGAGTTGCAAATTCGCCCCTAATTTGTATTTGGATGTGAAATATGACTCTTAAGGAAAATAAAATGCAAATACCATTTTCACACTTTTTGAGTGGTAAATTTGCCCCTAAATTATATTTCAAAGTGAAATATGACTCTTAAGGAAAATAAGTTGCAAATACGATATTCACACTTTTTGAGTGGCAAATTCGCCCTAATTTGTATTTGGATGTGAAATATGACTCTTAAAAAAAATAAATTGCAAATACCATTTTCACAATTTTTGAGTGGTAAATTTGCCCCTAAATTGTATTTCAAAGTGAAATATGACTCTTAAAGAAAATAATTTGCAAATACGATATTCACACTTTTTGAGTGGCAAATTCGCCCTAATTTGTATTTGGATGTGAAATATGACTCTTAAAAAAAATAAATTGCAAATACGATTTTCACACTTTTTTGAGTGGCAAATTTACCCCCTAATTTGTATTTGGATGTGAAATATGATTTTTAAGGAAAATAAATTGCAAATACCATTTTCACACTTTTTGATTGGCAAATTTGCCCCTAATTTGTATTTGAATGTGAAATATGACTCTTAAGAAAAATAAATTGCAAATACGACTTTCCCACTTTTTGAGTGGCAAATTTGCTCCTAATTTGTATTTGGATGTGAAATATGACTCTTAAGGAAAATAAGTTGTAAATACGATTTTCACACTTTTTGAGTGGCAAATTTGTTCCTAATTTATATTTGGATGTGAAATATGACTTTTAAGGAAAATAAATTGCAAATACCATTTTCACACTTTTTGAGTGGCAAATTTGCCCCTAATTTGTATTTCGAAGTGAAAATGATTCTTAAGGAAAAAAAGTTGCAAATACGATATTCACACTTTTTGAATGTCAAATTGCAAATACGATATTCACACTTTTTGAGTGGCAAATTCGCCCCTAATTTTATCTCTAAGTGAAATATGACTCTTAAGGAAAATAAATTGCAAATACGATATTCACACTTTTTGAGTGGCAAATTCGGCCTAATTTGTATTTGGATGTGAAATATGACTCTTAAGGAAAATAAATTGCAAATACGATATTCACACTTTTTGAGTGGTAAATTCGCCCCTAATTTGTATCTCTAAGTGAAATATGACTCTTAAGGAAAATAAGTTGCAAATACCATTTTCACACTTTTGAGTGGCAAATTTACCCATAATTTGTATTTGGATGTGAAATATGACTCTTAAGGAAAATAAATTTCAAATACGATATTTACACTTTTTGAGTGGCAAATTTGTTCCTAATTTGTATTTGGATGTAAAATATGACTCTTAAGGAAATAGATTGCAAATACGATATTCACACTTTTTGAGTTGCAAATTCGCCCCTAATTTGTATTTGGATGTGAAATATGACTCTTAAGGAAAATAAAATGCAAATACCATTTTCACACTTTTTGAGTGGTAAATTTGCCCCTAAATTGTATTTCAAAGTGAAATATGACTCTTAAGGAAAATAAGTTGCAAATACGATATTCACACTTTTTGAGTGGCAAATTCGCCCTAATTTGTATTTGGATGTGAAATATGACTCTTAAAAAAAAATAAATTGCAAATACGATTTTCACACTTTTTGAGTGGCAAATTTACCCCTAATTTGTATTTGGATGTGAAATATGATTTTTAAGGAAAATAAATTGCAAATACCATTTTCACACTTTTTGAGTGGCAAATTTACCCATAATTTGTATTTGGATGTGAAATATGACTCTTAAGGAAAATAAATTGGAAATACGATTTTCACACTTTTTGAGTAGCAAATTTGCCCCTAATTTGTATTTCGAAGTAAATATGACTCTTAAGGAAAATAAGTTGCAAATACGATATTCACACTTTTTGAGTGGCAAATTCGGCCTAATTTGTATTTGGATGTGAAATATGACTCTTAAGGAAAATAAATTGCAAATACGATATTCACACTTTTTTAGTGGTAAATTCGCCCCTAATTTGTATCTCTAAGTGAAATATGACTCTTAAGGAAAATAAGTTGCAAATACCATTTTCACACTTTTTGAGTGGCAAATTTACCCATAATTTGTATTTGGATGTGAAATATGACTCTTAAGGAAAATAAATTTCAAATACGATATTTACACTTTTTGAGTGGCAAATTTGTTCCTAATTTGTATTTGGATGTAAAATATGACTCTTAAGGAAATAGATTGCAAATACGATATTCACACTTTTTGAGTTGCAAATTCGCCCCCTAATTTGTATTTGGATGTGAAATATGACTCTTAAGGAAAATAAAATGCAAATACCATTTTCACACTTTTTGAGTGGTAAATTTGCCCCTAAATTGTATTTCAAAGTGAAATATGACTCTTAAGGAAAATAAGTTGCAAATACGATATTCACACTTTTTGAGTGGCAAATTCGCCCTAATTTGTATTTGGATGTGAAATATAACTCTTAAAAAAAATAAATTGCAAATACGATTTTCACACTTTTTGAGTGGCAAATTTACCCCTAATTTGTATTTGGATGTGAAATATGATTTTTAAGGAAAATAAATTGCAAATACCATTTTCACACTTTTTGAGTGGCAAATTTACCCATAATTTGTATTTGGATGTGAAATATGACTCTTAAGGAAAATAAATTTCAAATACGATATTTACACTTTTTGAGTGGCAAATTTGTTCCTAATTTGTATTTGGATGTAAAATATGACTCTTAAGGAAATAAATTGCAAATACGATATTCACACTTTTTGAGTTGCAAATTCGCCCGTAATTTGTATTTGGATGTGAAATATGACTCTTAAGGAAAATAAAATGCAAATACCATTTTCACACTTTTTGAGTGGTAAATTTGCCCCTAAATTATATTTCAAAGTGAAATATGACTCTTAAGGAAAATAAGTTGCAAATACGATATTCACACTTTTTGAGTGGCAAATTCGCCCCTAATTTGTATTTGGATGTGAAATATGACTCTTAAGGAAAATAAGTTGAAAATACGATATTCACACTTTTAGAGTGGCAAATTTGCCCCTAATTTGTATTTGGATGTGAAATATGACTCTTAAGGAAAACAAATTGCAAATACGATATTCACACTTTTTGAGTGGCAAATTTGCCACTAATTTGTATTTCGAAGTTTAATATGAATCTTA
The DNA here is from genome assembly GCA_949592205.1 of Helichrysum umbraculigerum. Lineage (NCBI taxonomy): Eukaryota > Viridiplantae > Streptophyta > Magnoliopsida > Asterales > Asteraceae > Helichrysum > Helichrysum umbraculigerum. Next base: position 209,673 of record CATIUR010000034.1, read on the forward strand.
AGGAAAATAAGTTGCAAATACGATATTCACACTTTTTGAGTGGCAAATTCGCCCCTAATTTGTATTTGGAGGTGAAATATGACTCTTAAGGAAAATAAGTTGCAAATACGATATTCACACTTTTTGAGTGGCAAATTCGCCCCTAATTTGTATTTGGAGGTGAAATATGACTCTTAAGGAAAATAAGTTGCAAATACGATATTCACACTTTTTGAGTAGCAAATTCGACCCTAATTTGTATTTGGAGGTGAAATATGACTCTTAAGGAAAATAAATTGCAAATACGATATTCACACTTTTTGAGTGGCAAATTCGCCCCTAATTTGTATTTGGATGTGAAATATGACTCTTAAGGAAAATAAATTGCAAATACGATATTCACACTTTTTGAGTGCCAAATTTGCCCCTAATTTGTATTTGGATGTGAAATATGACTCTTAAATAAAATAAATTGCAAATACGGTATTCACACTTTTTGAGTGGCAAATTTGCCCCTAATTTGTATTTGGATGTGAAATATGACTCTTAAAGAAAATAAGTTGCAAATACGATATTCACACTTTTTGAGTGGCAAATTCGCCCCTAATTTGTATTTGGATGTGAAATATGACTCTTAAAGAAAATAAATTGCAAATACGATATTCACACTTTTTGAGTGGCAAATTCGCCCCTAATTTGTATTTGGATGTGAAATATGACTCTTAAAGAAAATAAATTGCAAATATCCTTTTCACACTTTTTGAGTGGTAAATTTGCCCCTTATTTGTATTTCGAAGTGAAATATAACTCTTAAGGATAATAAGTTGCAAATACGATATTCACACTTTTAGAGTGGCAAATTCGCCCCTAATTTGTATTTGGATGTGAAATATGACTCTTAAGGAAAATAAATTGCAAATATCCTTTTCACACTTTTTGAGTGGCAAATTTGCCCCTTATTTGTATTTCGAAGTGAAATATAACTCTTAAGGATAATAAGTTGCAAATACGATATTCACACTTTTTGAGTGGCAAATTCGCCCCTAATTTGTATTTGGATGTGAAATATGACTCTTAAGGAAAATAAATTACAAATACGATTTTCACACTTTTTGAGTGGCAAATTTACCCCTAATTTGTATTTGGATGTGAAATATGACTCTTAAAGAAAATAAGTTGCAAATACGATATTCACACTTTTTGAGTGGCAAATTCGCCCCTAATTTGTATTTGGATGTGAAATATGACTCTTAAATAAAATAAATTGCAAATACGATATTCACACTTTTTGAGTGGCAAATTAGACCCTAATTTGTATTTGGATGTGAAATATGACTCTTAAGAAAAATAAATTTATAATACGTTATTCACACTTTTTGAGTGGCAAATTTGCCCCTAATTTGTATTTGGATGTGAAATATGACTCTTAAAGAAAATAAATTGCAAATACGATATTCACACTTTTTGAGTGGCAAATTCGCCCCTAATTTGTATTTGGATGTGAAATATGACGCTTAAGGAAAATAAATTGCAAATACGATATTCACACTTTTTGAGTGGCAAATTCGCCCCTAATTTTTATCTCTAAGTGAAATATGACTCTTAAGGAAAATAAGTTGCAAATACGATATTCACACTTTTTGAGTGACAAATTTGCCCCTAATTTCTATTTGGATGTGAAATATGACTCTTAAATAAAATAAATTGCAAATACGATATTCACACTTTTTGAGTGGCAAATTCGCCCCTAATTTGTATTTGGATGTGAAATATGACTCTTAAATAAAATAAATTGCAAATACGATATTCACACTTTTTGAGTGGCAAATTCGACCCTAATTTGTATTTGGATGTGAAATATGACTCTTAAGAAAAATAAATTGCAAATACGATATTCACACTTTTTGAGTGGCAAATTTGCCCCTAATTTGTATTTTGATGTGAAATATGACTCTTAAGGAAAATAAATTGCAAATACCATATTCACACTTTTTGAGTGGCAAAATTGCCCCTAATTTGTATTTGGATGTGAAATATGACTCTTAAGGAAAATAAATTGCAAATACGATATTCACACTTTTTGAGTGGCGAATTTGCCCCTAATTTGTATTTGGATGTGAAATATGACTCTTAAAGAAAATAAGTTGCAAATACGATATTCACACTTTTTGAGGGCCAAATTTGCCCCTAATTTGTATTTGGATGTAAAATATGCCTCTTAAAGAAAATAAAATGCAAATACGATATTCACACTTTTTGAGTGGCAAATTTGCCTCTAATTTTTATTTGGATGTGAAATATGACTCTAAAAGAAAATAAATTGCAAATACGATATTCACACTTTTTGAGTTGCAAATTCGCCCCTAATTTGTATTTGGATGTAAAATATGACTCTTAAGGAAAATAAGTTTCAAATACGATATTCACACTTTTTGAGTGGCAAATTCGCCCTAATTTGTATTTGGATGTGAAATATGACTCTTAAGGAAAATAAATCGCAAATACGATATTCACCTTTTTGAGTGGCAAATTCGCCCCTAATTTGTATTTAGATGTGAAATATGACTCTAAAAGAAAATAAATTGCAAATACGATATTCACCTTTTTGAGTGGCAAATTCGCCCCTAATTTGTATTTAGATGTGAAATATTACTCTTAAGGAAAATAAATTGCAAACACGATATTCACACTTTTTGAGTGGCAAATTCGCCCTTAATTTGTATTTGGATGTACTCAAAACCCCCAACCTACATCGTACCAGATCCCTAAGTTGTATCTCTAAGTGAAATATGACTCTTAAGCAAAATAAATTGCAAATACCATTTTCACACTTTTTGAGTGGCAAATTCGCCCCTAATTTGTATTTGGATGTGAAATATGACTCTTAAGGAAAATAAATTGCAAATACCATTTTCACACTTTTTGAGTGGCAATTTCGCCCCTAATTTGTATTTGGATGTGAAATATGACTTTTAAGAAAAATAAATTGCAAATACGATTTTCACACTTTTTGAGTGGCAAATTTCCCCCTAATTTGTATTTTGATGTGAAATATGACTCTTAAGAAAAATAAGTTGCAAATACGATATTCACACTTTTTGAGTGGCAAATTTGCCCCTAATTTGTATTTGGATGTAAAATATGCCTTTTAAAGAAAATAAATTGCAAATACGATATTCACACTTTTTGTGTGGCAAATTTGCCTTTAATTTTTAATTGGATGTAAAATATGACCCTTAAAGAAAATAAATTGCAAATACGATATTCACACTTTTTGAGTGGCAAATACGCCCCTAATTTGTATTTGGATGTAATATATGACTCTTAAGAAAAATAAATTGCAAATACGATATTCACACTTTTTGAATTGCAAATTCGCCCCTAATTTGTATTTGGATGTGAAATATGATTCTTAAGAAAAATAAATTGCAAATACGATTTTCACAATTTTTGAGTGGGAAATTTACCCCTAATTTGTATTTGGATGTGAAATATGACTCTTAAGGAAAATAAATTTTTAATACGTTATTCACACTTTTTGAGTGGCAAATTTGCCCCTAATTTATATTTGGATGTGAAATATGACTCTTAAAGAAAATAAATTGCAAATACGATATTCACACTTTTTGAGTGGCAAATTCGCCCCTAATTTGTATTTGGATGTGAAATATGACGCTTAAGGAAAATAAATTGCAAATACGATATTCACACTTTTTGAGTGGCAAATTCGCCCCTAATTTTTATCTCTAAGTGAAATATGACTCTTAAGGAAAATAAATTGCAAATACGATATTCACACTTTTTGAGTGACAAATTTGCCCCTAATTTGTATTTGGATGCGAAATATGACTCTTAAATAAAATAAATTGCAAATACGATATTCACACTTTTTGAGTGGCAAATTCGCCCCTAATTTGTATTTGGATGTGAAATATGACTCTTAAATAAAATAAATTGCAAATACGATATTCACACTTTTTGAGTGGCAAATTCGACCCTAATTTGTATTTGGATGTGAAATATGACTCTTAAGAAAAATAAATTGCAAATATGATATTCACATTTTTTGAGTGGCAAATTTGCCCCTAATTTGTATTTGGATGTGAAATATGACTCTTAAGGAAAATAAATTGCAAATACCATATTCACACTTTTTGAGTGGCAAAATTGCCCCTAATTTGTATTTGGATGTGAAATATTACTCTTAAGGAAAATAAATTGCAAATACGATATTCACACTTTTTGAGTGGCAAATTCGCCCCTAATTTGTATTTGGATGTGAAATATGACTCTTAAGGAAATAAGTTGCAAATACGATATTCACACTTTTTGAGTGGCAAATTTGCCCCTAATTTGTATTTGGGATGTAAAATATGCCTCTTAAAGAAAATAAAATGCAAATACGATATCACACTTTTTGAGTGGCAAATTTGCCTCTAATTTTTATTTGGATGTGAAATATGACTCTTAAAGAAAATAAATTGCAAATACGATATTCACACTTTTTGAGTGGCAAATTCGCCCCTAATTTGTATCTCTAAGTGAAATATGACTCTTAAGGAAAATAAATTGCAAATACGATATTCACACTTTTTGAGTGGCAAATTCGCCCCTAATTTGTATCTCTAAGTGAAATATGACTTTTAAGGAAAATAAGTTGCAAATACGATATTCACACTTTTTGAGTGGCAAATTTGCTCCTAATTTGTATTTGGATGTGAAATATGACTCTTAAATAAAATAAATTGCAAATACGATATTCACACTTTTTGAGTGGCAAATTCGCCCCTAATTTGTATCTCTAAGTGAAATATGACTCTTAAGGAAAATAAATTGCAAATACGATATTCACACTTTTTGAGTGGCAAATTCGCCCTAATTTGTATTTGGATGTGAAATATGACTCTTAAATAAAATAAATTGCAAATACGATATTCACACTTTTTGAGTGGCAAATTCGCCCCTAATTTGTATCTCTAAGTAAAATATGACTCTTAAGAAAAATAAATTGCAAATACGATATTCACACTTTTTGAGTGGCAAATACGCCCCTAATTTGTATTTGGATGTAATATATGACTCTTAAGAAAAATAAATTGCAAATACGATATTCACACTTTTTGACTGGCAAATTCGCCCCTAATTTGTATTTGGATGTGAAATATGACTCTTAAGAAAAATAAATTGCAAATACGATTTTCACAATTTTTGAGTGGGAAATTTACCCCTAATTTGTATTTGGATGTGAAATATGACTCTTAAGGAAAATATATTTTTAATACGTTATTCACACTTTTTGAGTTGCAAATTTGCCCCTAATTTGTATTTGGATGTGAAATATGACTCTTAAAGAAAAATAAATTGCAAATACGATATTCACACTTTTAGAGTGGCAAATTCGCCCCTAATTTGTATTTGGATGTGAAATATGACGCTTAAGGAAAATAAATTGCAAATACGATATTCACACTTTTTGAGTGGCAAATTCGCCCCTAATTTTTATCTCTAAGTGAAATATGACTCTTAAGGACAATAAGTTGCAAATACGATATTCACACTTTTTGAGTGACAAATTTGCCCCTAATTTGTATTTGAATGTGAAATATGACTCTTAAATAAAATAAATTGCAAATACGATATTCACACTTTTTGAGTGGCAAATTCGCCCCTAATTTATATTTGGATGTGAAATATGACTCTTAAATAAAATAAATTGCAAATACGATATTCACACTTTTTGAGTGGCAAATTCGACCCTAATTTGTATTTGGATGTGAAATATGACTCTTAAGAAAAATAAATTTTTAATACGTTATTCACACTTTTTGAGTGGCAAATTTGCCCCTAATTTGTATTTGGATGTGAAATATGACTCTTAAAGAAAATAAATTGCAAATACGATATTCACACTTTTTGAGTGGCAAATTCGCCCCCAATTTGTATTTGGATGCTGAAATATGACGCTTAAGGAAAATAAATTGCAAATACGATATTCACACTTTTTGAGTGGCAAATTCGCCCCTAATTTTTATCTCTAAGTGAAATATGACTCTTAAATAAAATAAATTGCAAATACGATATTCACACTTTTTGGGTGGCAAATTCGACCCTAATTTGTATTTGGATGTGAAATATGACTCTTAAGAAAAATAAATTGCAAATACGATATTCACACTTTTTGAGTGGCAAATTTGCCCCTAATTTGTATTTTGATTTGAAATATGACTCTTAAGGAAAATAAATTGCAAATACCATATTCACACTTTTTGAGGGCCAAATTTGCCCCTAATTTGTATTTGGATGTAAAATATGCCTCTTAAAGAAAATAAAATGCAAATACGATATTCACACTTTTTGAGTGGCAAATTTGCCTCTAATTTTTATTTGGATGTGAAATATGACTCTAAAAGAAAATAAATTGCAAATACGATATTCACACTTTTTGAGTGGCAAATTCGCCCCTAATTTGTATTTGGATGTGAAATATGACTCTTAAGGAAAATAAGTTTCAAATACGATATTCACACTTTTTGAGTGGCAAATTCGCCCTAATTTGTATTTGGATGTGAAATATGACTCTTAAGGAAAATAAATTGCAAATACGATATTTACACTTTTTGAGTGGCAAATTCGCCCCTAATTTGTATCTCTAAGTGAAATATGACTCTTAAGGAAAATAAATTGCAAATACGATATTCACACTTTTTGAGTGGCAAATTCGCCCCTAATTTGTATTTGGATGTGAAATATGACTCTTAAGCAAAATAAATTGCAAATACGATATTCACACTTTTTGAGTGGCAAATTCGCCCCTAAGTTGTATCTCTAAGTGAAATATGACTCTTAAGCAAAATAAATTGCAAATACGATTTTCAAACTTTTTGAGTGGCAAATTCGCCCCTAATTTGTATTTGGATGTGAAATATGACTCTTAAGGAAAATAAATTGCAAATACGATATTCACCTTTTGAGTGGCAAATTCGCCCCTAATTTGTATTTAGATGTGAAATATGACTCTAAAAGAAAATAAATTGCAAATACGATATTCACCTTTTTGAGTGGCAAATTCGCCCCTAATTTGTATTTAGATGTGAAATATTACTCTTAAGGAAAATAAATTGCAAATACGATATTCACACTTTTTGAGTGGCAAATTCGCCCTTAATTTGTATTTGGATGTGAAATATGACTCTTAAAGAAAATAAATTGCAAATACGATATTCACACTTTTTGAGTGGCAAATTCGCCTCTAATTTGTATCTCTAAGTGAAATATGACTCTTAAGGAAAATAAATTGCAAATACGATATTCACACTTTTTGAGTGGCAAATTCGCCCTAATTTGTATTTGGATGTGAAATATGACTCTTAAGCAAAATAAATTGCAAATACGATATTCACACTTTTTGAGTGGCAAATTCGCCCCTAAGTTGTATCTCTAAGTGAAATATGACTCTTAAGCAAAATAAATTGCAAATACGATTTTCAAACTTTTTGAGTGGCAAATTCGCCCCTAATTTGTATTTGGATGTGAAATATGACTCTTAAGGAAAATAAATTGCAAATACGATTTTCACACTTTTTGAGTGGCAAATCCGCCACTAATTTGTATTTGGATGTGAAATATGACTCTTAAGGAAAATAAATTGCAAATACCATTTTCACACTTTTTGAGTGGCAATTTCGCCCCTAATTTGTATTTGGATGTGAAATATGACTTTTAAGAAAAATAAATTGCAAATACGATTTTCACACTTTTTGAGTGGCAAATTTCCCCCTAATTTGTATTTAGATGTGAAATATGACTCTTAAGAAAAATAAATTGCAAATACGATTTTCACACTTTTTGAGTGGCAAATTTACCCATAATTTGTATTTGGATGTGAAATATGACTCTTAAGGAAAATAAATTTCAAATACGATATTTACACTTTTTGAGTGGCAAATTTGTTCCTAATTTGTATTTGGATGTGAAATATGACTCTTAAGGAAATAAATTGCAAATACGATATTCACACTTTTTGAGTTGCAAATTCGCCCCTAATTTGTATTTCGATGTGAAATATGACTCTTAAGGAAAATAAAATGCAAATACCATTTTCACACTTTTTGAGTGGTAAATTTGCCCCTAAAATGTATTTCAAAGTGAAATATGACTCTTAAGGAAAATACGTTGCAAATACGATATTCACACTTTTTGAGTGGCAAATTCACCCTAATTTGTATTTGGATGTGAAATATGACTTTTAAGAAAAATAAATTGCAAATACGATTTTCACACTTTTTGAGTGGCAAATTTCCCCTTAATTTGTATTTTGATGTGAAATATGACTCTTAATAAAAATAAATTGCAAATACCATTTTCACACTTTTTGAGTGGCAAATTTGCCCCTAATTTGTATTTGGATGTGAAATATGACTCTTAAGAAAAATAAATTGCAAATACGACTTTCCCACTTTTTGAGTGGCAAATTTGCTCCTAATTTGTATTTGGATGTGAAATATGACTCTTAAGGAAAATAAGTTGTAAATACGATTTTCACACTTTTTGAGTGGCAAATTTGCTCCTAATTTGTATTTGGATATGAAATATGACTCTTAAGGAAAATAAATTGCAAATACCATTTTCACACTTTTTGAGTGGCAAATTTGCCCCTAATTTGTATTTCGAAGTGAAAATGATTCTTAAGGAAAAAAAGTTGCAAATACGATATTCACACTTTTTGAATGGCAAATTCGCCCCTAATTTGTATTTGGATGTGAAATATGACACTTAAGAAAAATAAATTGCAAATACGATTTTCACACTTTTTGATTGGCAAATTCGCCCTAATTTTTAATTGGATGTGAAATATGACTCTTAAAGAATATAAATTGCAAATACGATATTCACACTTTTTGAGTAGCAAATTCGCCCCTAATTTTATCTCTAAGTGAAATATGACTCTTAAGAAAAATAAATTGCAAATACGATATTGACACTTTTTGAGTGGCAAATTCGCCCTAATTTGTATTTGGATGTGAAATATGACTCTTAAGGAAAATAAATTGTAAATACGATATTCACACTTTTTGAGTGGGAAATTCGCCCCTTAATTTGTATCTCTAAGTGAAATATGACTCTTAAGGAAAATAAGTTGCAAATACGATATTCACACTTTTTGAGTGGCAAATTTGCCCTAATTTGTATTTGGATGTGAAATATGACTCTTAAGGAAAATAAGTTGAAAAATCCAATATTCACATTTTTGAAGTGGCAAATTCGCTCCTAATTTGTATTTGGATGTGAAATATGACTCTTAAGGAAAATAAATTGCAAATACGATATTCACACTTTTTGAGTGGCAAATTTGCCCCGAATTTGTATTTGGATGTGAAATATGACTCTTATATAAATTAAATTGCAAATACGATATTCACACTTTTTGAGTGGCAAATTCGCCCCGAATTTGTATCTCTAAGTGAAATATGACTCTTAAGAAAAATAAATTGCAAATACGATATTCACACTTTTTGAGTGGCAAATTTGCCACTAATTTGTATTTGGATGTGAAATATGACTCTTAAGGAAAATAAATTGCAAATACGATATTCACACTTTTTGAGTGGCAAATTTGCCCCTATTTTGTATTTGGATGTGAATTATGACTCTTAAATAAAATAAATTGCAAATACGTTTTTCACACTTTTTGAGTGGCAAATTCGACCATAATTTGTATTTGGATGTGAAATATGACTCTTAAGGAAAATAAGTTGCAAATACGATATTCACACATTTTGAGTAGCAAATTCGCCCCTAATTTGTATTTGGATTTGAAAGATGACTTTTAAGGAAAATAAATTGCAAATACGATATTCACACTTTTTGAGTGGCAAATTCGCCCATAATTTGTATCTCTAAGTGAAATATGATTTTTAAGGAAAATAAGTTGCAAATACTATATTCACACTTTTTGAGTGGCAAAGTTACCCCTAATTTGTATTTAGATGTAAAATATGACTCTTAAAGAAAATAAATTGCAAATACGATATTCACACTTTTTGAGTGGCAAATTCGCCCAAATTTGTATTTGGATGTGAAATATGACTCTTAAGGAAAATAAATTGCCAATACGATATTCACACTTTTTGAGTGGCAAAATTGCCCCTAATTTGTATTTGGATGTGAAATATGTCTTTTAAATAAAATAAATTACAAATACAATATTCAAACTTTTTGAGTGGCAAATTTAACCTAATTTGTATTTGGATGTGAAATTTGACTCTTAAAGAAAATAAATTGCAAATATGATATTCACACTTTTTGAGTGGCAAATTCGCACCTAATTTGTATCTCTAAGTGAAATATGACTCTTAGGGAAAATAAATTGCAAATACTGTTTTCACACTTTTTGAGTGGCAAATTTACCCCTAATTTGTATTTGGATGTGAAATATGACCCTTAAGGAAAATAAATTGCTAATACGATATTCACTCTTTTTGAGTGGCAAATTTGCCCCTATTTTGTATTTGGATGTGAAATATGACTCTTAAATAAAATAAATTGCAAATACGTTATTCACACTTTTTGTGTGGCAAATTCGCCCATAATTTGTATTTGGATGTGAAATATGACTCTTAAGGAAAATAAGTTGCAAATACGATATTCACACATTTTGAGTGACAAATTCGCCCCTAATTTGTATTTAGATGTGAAAGATGACTTTTAAGGAAAATAAATTGCAAATACGATATTCACACTTTTTGAGTGGCAAATTCGCCCATAATTTGTATCTCTAAGTGAAATATGAATCTTAAGGAAAATAAGTTGCAAATACTATATTCACACTTTTTGAGTGGCAAAGTTACCCCTAATTTGTATTTGGATGTAAAATATGACTCTTAAAGAAAATAAATTGCAAATACGATATTCACACTTTTTGAGTGGCAAATTCGCCCAAATTTGTATTTGGATGTGAAATATGACTCTTAAGGAAAATAAATTGCAAATACGATATTCACACTTTTTGAGAGGCAAAATTGCCCCTAATTTGTATTTGGATGTGAAATATGACTCTTAAAGAAAATAAATTGTAAATACAATATTCACACTTTTTGAGTGGCAAATTTAACCTAATTTGTATTTGGATGTGAAATTTGACTCTTAAAGAAAATAAATTGCAAATACGATATTCACACTTTTTGAGTGGCAAATTCGCACCTAATTTGTATCTCTAAGTGAAATATGACTCTTAAGGAAAATAAATTGCAAATACTGTTTTCACAATTTTTGAGTGGCAAATTTACCCCTAATTTGTATTTGGATGTGAAATATGACTCTTAAGGAAAATAAATTGCAAATACGATATTCACTCTTTTTGAGTGGCAAATTTGCCCCTAATTTTTATTTGGATGTGAAATATGACTCTTAAATAAAATAAATTGCAAATACGATATTCACACTTTTTGAGTGGCAAATTTACCCCTATTTTGTATTTGGATGTAAAATATGCCTTTTAAAGAAAATAAATTGCAAATACGATATTCACACTTTTTGTGTGGCAAATTTGCCCCTAATTTTTAATTGGATGTAAAATATGACCCTTAAAGAAAATAAATTGCAAATACGATATTCACACTTTTTGAGTGGCAAATACGCCCCTAATTTGTATTTGGATGTAATATATGACTCTTAAGAAAAATAAATTGCAAATACGATATTCACACTTTTTGAGTTGCAAATTCGCCCCTAATTTGTATTTGGATGTGAAATATGATTCTTAAGAAAAATAAATTGCAAATACGATTTTCACAATTTTTGAGTGGGAAATTTACCCTTAATTTGTATTTGGATGTGAAATATGACTCTTAAGGAAAATAATTTTTTAATACGTTATTCACACTTTTTGAGTGGCAAATTTGCCCCTAATTTGTATTTGGATGTGAAATATGACTCTTAAAGAAAATAAATTGCAAATACGATATTCACACTTTTTGAGTGGCAAATTCGCCCCTAATTTGTATTTGGATGTGAAATATGACGCTTAAGGAAAATAAATTGCAAATACGATATTCACACTTTTTGAGTTGCAAATTCGCCCCTAATTTTTATCTCTAAGTGAAATATGACTCTTAAGGAAAATAAATTGCAAATACGATATTCACACTTTTTGAGTGACAAATTTGCCCCTAATTTGTATTTGGATGTGAAATATGACTCTTAAATAAAATAAATTGCAAATACGATATTCACACTTTTTGAGTGGCAAATTCGCCCCTAATTTGTATTTGGATGTGAAATATGACTCTTAAATAAAATAAATTTCAAATACGATATTCACACTTTTTGAGTGGCAATTCGACCCTAATTTGTATTTGGATGTGAAATATGACTCTTAAGAAAAATAAATTGCAAATACGATATTCACACTTTTTGAGTGGCAAATTTGCCCCTAATTTGTATTTGGATGTGAAATATGACTCTTAAGGAAAATAAATTGCAAATACCATATTCACACTTTTTGAGTGGCAAATTCGCCCCTAATTTGTATTTGGATGTGAAATATGACTCTTAAGGAAAATAAGTTGCAAATACGATATTCACACTTTTTGAGTGGCAAATTTGCCCCTAATTTGTATTTGGATGTAAAATATGCCTCTTAAAGAAAATAAAATGCAAATACGATATTCACACTTTTTGAGTGGCAAATTTGCCTCTAATTTTTATTTGGATGTGAAATATGACTCTTAAAGAAAATAAATTGCAAATACGATATTCACACTTTTTGAGTGGCAAATTCGCCCCTAATTTGTATCTCTAAGTGAAATATGACTCTTAAGGAAAATAAATTGCAAATACGATATTCACACTTTTTGAGTGGCAAATTCGCCCCTAATTTGTATCTCTAAGTGAAATATGACTTTTAAGGAAAATAAGTTGCAAATACGATATTCACACTTTTTGAGTGGCAAATTCGCCCCTAATTTGTATCTCTAAGTGAAATATGACTTTTAAGGAAAATAAGTTGCAAATACGATATTCACACTTTTTGAGTGGCAAATTCGCCCCTAATTTGTATTTGGATGTGAAATATGACTCTTAAATAAAATAAATTGCAAATACGATATTCACACTTTTTGAGTGGCAAATTCGCCCCTAATTTGTATCTCTAAGTGAAATATGACTCTTAAGAAAAATAAATTGCAAATACGATATTCACACTTTTTGAGTGGCAAATACGCCCCTAATTTGTATTTGGATGTAATATATGACTCTTACGAAAAATAAATTGCAAATACGATATTCACACTTTTTGAGTGGCAAATTCGCCCCTAATTTGTATTTGGATGTGAAATATGACTCTTAAGAAAAATAAATTGCAAATACGATTTTCACAATTTTTGAGTTGGAAATTTACCCCTAATTTGTATTTGGATGTGAAATATGACTCTTAAGGAAAATAAATTTTTAATACGTTATTCACACTTTTTGAGTGGCAAATTTGCCCCTAATTTGTATTTGGATGTGAAATATGACTCTTAAAGAAAATAAATTGCAAATACGATATTCACACTTTTTGAGTGGCAAATTCGCCCTAATTTGTATTTGGATGTGAAATATGACGCTTAAGGAAAATAAATTGCAAATACGATATTCACACTTTTTGAGTGGCAAATTCGCCCCTAATTTTTATCTCTAAGTGAAATATGACTCTTAAGGAAAATAAGTTGCAAATACGATATTCATACTTTTTGAGTGACAAATTTGCCCCTAATTTGTATTTGGATGTGAAATATGACTCTTAAATAAAATAAATTGCAAATACGATATTCACACTTTTTGAGTGGCAAATTCGCCCCTAATTTGTATTTGGATGTGAAATATGACTCTTAAATAAAATAAATTGCAAATACGATATTCACACTTTTTGAGTGGCAAAATTGCCCCTAATTTGTATTTGGATGTGAAATATGACTCTTAAAGAAAATAAATTGTAAATACAATATTCACACTTTTTGAGTGGCAAATTTAACCTAATTTGTATTTGGATGTGAAATTTGACGCTTAAAGAAAATAAATTGCAAATACGATATTCACACTTTTTGATTGGCAAATTCGCACCTAATTTGTATCTCTAAGTGAAATATGACTCTTAAGGAAAATAAATTGCAAATACTGTTTTCACAATTTTTGAGTGGCAAATTTACCCCTAATTTGTATTTGGATGTGAAATATGACTCTTACGGAAAATAAATTGCAAATACGATATTCACTCTTTTTGAGTGGCAAATTTGCCCCTAATTTTTATTTGGATGTGAAATATGACTCTTAAATAAAATAAATTGCAAATATGATATTCACACTTTTTGAGTGGCAAATTTACCCCTAATTTGTATTTGGATGTAAAATATGCCTTTTAAAGAAAATAAATTGCAAATACGATATTCACACTTTTTGTGTGGCAAATTTGCCCCTAATTTTTAATTGGATGTAAAATATGACCCTTAAAGAAAATAAATTGCAAATACGATATTCACACTTTTTGAGTGGCAAATACGCCCCTAATTTGTATTTGGATGTAATATATGACTCTTAAGAAAAATAAATTGCAAATACGATATTCACACTTTTTGAGTTGCAAATTCGCCCCTAATTTGTATTTGGATGTGAAATATGATTCTTAAGAAAAATAAATTGCAAATACGATTTTCACAATTTTTGAGTGGGAAATTTACCCTTAATTTGTATTTGGATGTGAAATATGACTCTTAAGGAAAATAAATTTTTAATACGTTATTCACACTTTTTGAGTGGCAAATTTGCCCCTAATTTGTATTTGGATGTGAAATATGACTCTTAAAGAAAATAAATTGCAAATACGATATTCACACTTTTTGAGTGGCAAATTCGACCCTAATTTGTATTTGGATGTGAAATATGACTCTTAAGAAAAATAAATTTTTAATACGTTATTCACACTTTTTGAGTGGCAAATTTGCCCCTAATTTGTATTTGGATGTGAAATATGACTCTTAAAGAAAATAAATTGCAAATACGATATTCACACTTTTTGAGTGGCAAATTCGCCCCTAATTTGTATTTGGATGTGAAATATGACGCTTAAGGAAAATAAATTGCAAATACGATATTCACTCTTTTTGAGTGGCAAATTTGCCCCTAATTTTTATTTGGATGTGAAATATGACTCTTAAATAAAATAAATTGCAAATACGATATTCACACTTTTTGAGTGGCAAATTTACCCCTAATTTGTATTTGGATGTAAAATATGCCTTTTAAAGAAAATAAATTGCAAATACGATATTCACACTTTTTGTGTGGCAAATTTGCCCCTAATTTTTAATTGGATGTAAAATATGACCCTTAAAGAAAATAAATTGCAAATACGATATTCACACTTTTTGAGTGGCAAATACGCCCCTAATTTGTATTTGGATGTAATATATGACTCTTAAGAAAAATAAATTGCAAATACGATATTCACACTTTTTGAGTTGCAAATTCGCCCCTAATTTGTATTTGGATGTGAAATATGATTCTTAAGAAAAATAAATTGCAAATACGATTTTCACAATTTTTGAGTGGGAAATTTACCCTTAATTTGTATTTGGATGTGAAATATGACTCTTAAGGAAAATAATTTTTTAATACGTTATTCACACTTTTTGAGTGGCAAATTTGCCCCTAATTTGTATTTGGATGTGAAATATGACTCTTAAAGAAAATAAATTGCAAATACGATAACTTTTTGAGTGGCAAATTCGCCCCTAATTTGTATTTGGATGTGAAATATGACGCTTAAGGAAAATAAATTGCAAATACGATATTCACACTTTTTGAGTTGCAAATTCGCCCCTAATTTTTATCTCTAAGTGAAATATGACTCTTAAGGAAAATAAATTGCAAATACGATATTCACACTTTTTGAGTGACAAATTTGCCCCTAATTTGTATTTGGATGTGAAATATGACTCTTAAATAAAATAAATTGCAAATACGATATTCACACTTTTTGAGTGGCAAATTCGCCCCTAATTTGTATTTGGATGTGAAATATGACTCTTAAATAAAATAAATTTCAAATACGATATTCACACTTTTTGAGTGGCAATTCGACCCTAATTTGTATTTGGATGTGAAATATGACTCTTAAGAAAAATAAATTGCAAATACGATATTCACACTTTTCGAGTGGCAAATTTGCCCCTAATTTGTATTTGGATGTGAAATATGACTCTTAAGGAAAATAAATTGCAAATACCATATTCACACTTTTTGAGTGGCAAATTCGCCCCTAATTTGTATTTGGATGTGAAATATGACTCTTAAGGAAAATAAGTTGCAAATACGATATTCACACTTTTTGAGTGGCAAATTTGCCCCTAATTTGTATTTGGATGTAAAATATGCCTCTTAAAGAAAATAAAATGCAAATACGATATTCACACTTTTTGAGTGGCAAATTTGCCTCTAATTTTTATTTGGATGTGAAATATGTCTCTTAAAGAAAATAAATTGCAAATACGATATTCACACTTTTTGAGTGGCAAATTCGCCCCTAATTTGTATCTCTAAGTGAAATATGACTCTTAAGGAAAATAAATTGCAAATACGATATTCACACTTTTTGAGTGGCAAATTCGCCCCTAATTTGTATCTCTAAGTGAAATATGACTTTTAAGGAAAATAAGTTGCAAATACGATATTCACACTTTTTGAGTGGCAAATTTGCTCCTAATTTGTATTTGGATGTGAAATATGACTCTTAAATAAAATAAATTGCAAATACGATATTCACACTTTTTGAGTGGCAAATTCGCCCCTAATTTGTATTTGGATGTGAAATATGACTCTTAAATAAAATAAATTGCAAATACGATATTCACACTTTTTGAGTGGCAAATTCGCCCCTAATTTGTATCTCTAAGTGAAATATGACTCTTAAGAAAAATAAATTGCAAATACGATATTCACACTTTTTGAGTGGCAAATACGCCCCTAATTTGTATTTGGATGTAATATATGACTCTTACGAAAAATAAATTGCAAATACGATATTCACACTTTTTGAGTGGCAAATTCGCCCCTAATTTGTATTTGGATGTGAAATATGACTCTTAAGAAAAATAAATTGCAAATACGATTTTCACAATTTTTGAGTTGGAAATTTACCCCTAATTTGTATTTGGATGTGAAATATGACTCTTAAGGAAAATAAATTTTTAATACGTTATTCACACTTTTTGAGTGGCAAATTTGCCCCTAATTTGTATTTGGATGTGAAATATGACTCTTAAAGAAAATAAATTGCAAATACGATATTCACACTTTTTGAGTGGCAAATTCGCCCCTAATTTGTATTTGGATGTGAAATATGACGCTTAAGGAAAATAAATTGCAAATACGATATTCACACTTTTTGAGTGGCAAATTCGCCCCTAATTTTTATCTCTAAGTGAAATATGACTCTTAAGGAAAATAAGTTGCAAATACGATATTCACACTTTTTGAGTGACAAATTTGCCCCTAATTTGTATTTGGATGTGAAATATGACTCTTAAATAAAATAAATTGCAAATACGATATTCACACTTTTTGAGTGGCAAATTCGCCCCTAATTTGTATTTGGATGTGAAATATGACTCTTAAATAAAATAAATTGCAAATACGATATTCACACTTTTTGAGTGGCAAAATTGCCCCTAATTTGTATTTGGATGTGAAATATGACTCTTAAAGAAAATAAATTGTAAATACAATATTCACACTTTTTGAGTGGCAAATTTAACCTAATTTGTATTTGGATGTGAAATTTGACGCTTAAAGAAAATAAATTGCAAATACGATATTCACACTTTTTGATTGGCAAATTCGCACCTAATTTGTATCTCTAAGTGAAATATGACTCTTAAGGAAAATAAATTGCAAATACTGTTTTCACAATTTTTGAGTGGCAAATTTACCCCTAATTTGTATTTGGATGTGAAATATGACTCTTAAGGAAAATAAATTGCAAATACGATATTCACTCTTTTTGAGTGGCAAATTTGCCCCTAATTTTTATTTGGATGTGAAATATGACTCTTAAATAAAATAAATTGCAAATATGATATTCACACTTTTTGAGTGGCAAATTTACCCCTAATTTGTATTTGGATGTAAAATATGCCTTTTAAAGAAAATAAATTGCAAATACGATATTCACACTTTTTGTGTGGCAAATTTGCCCCTAATTTTTAATTGGATGTAAAATATGACCCTTAAAGAAAATAAATTGCAAATACGATATTCACACTTTTTGAGTGGCAAATACGCCCCTAATTTGTATTTGGATGTAATATATGACTCTTAAGAAAAATAAATTGCAAATACGATATTCACACTTTTTGAGTTGCAAATTCGCCCCTAATTTGTATTTGGATGTGAAATATGATTCTTAAGAAAAATAAATTGCAAATACGATTTTCACAATTTTTGAGTGGGAAATTTACCCTTAATTTGTATTTGGATGTGAAATATGACTCTTAAGGAAAATAAATTTTTAATACGTTATTCACACTTTTTGAGTGGCAAATTTGCCCCTAATTTGTATTTGGATGTGAAATATGACTCTTAAAGAAAATAAATTGCAAATACGATATTCACACTTTTTGAGTGGCAAATTCGACCCTAATTTGTATTTGGATGTGAAATATGACTCTTAAGAAAAATAAATTTTTAATACGTTATTCACACTTTTTGAGTGGCAAATTTGCCCCTAATTTGTATTTGGATGTGAAATATGACTCTTAAAGAAAATAAATTGCAAATACGATATTCACACTTTTTGAGTGGCAAATTCGCCCCTAATTTGTATTTGGATGTGAAATATGACGCTTAAGGAAAATAAATTGCAAATACGATATTCACACTTTTTGAGTGGCAAATTCGCCCCTAATTTTTATCTCTAAGTGAAATATGACTCTTAAGGAAATAAGTTGCAAATACGATATTCACACTTTTTGAGTGACAAATTTGCCCCTAATTTCTATTTGGATGTGAAATATGACTCTTAAATAAAATAAATTGCAAATACGATATTCACACTTTTTGAGTGGCAAATTCGCCCCTAATTTGTATTTGGATGTGAAATATGACTCTTAAATAAAATAAATTGCAAATACGATATTCACACTTTTTGAGTGGCAAATTCGACCCTAATTTGTATTTGGATGTGAAATATGAGTCTTAAGAAAAATAAGTTGCAAATACGATATTCACACTTTTGGAGGGCCAAATTTGCCCCTAAAATGTATTTCAAAGTGAAATATGACTCTTAAGGAAAATAAGTTGCAAATACGATATTCACAATTTTTGAGTGGCAAATTTGCCCCTAATTTGTATTTTGATGTGAAATATGACTCTTAAGGAAAATAAATTGCAAATACCATATTCACACTTTTTGAGTGGCAAAATTGCCCCTAATTTGTATTTGGATGTGAAATATGACTCTTAAGGAAAATAAATTGCAAATACGATATTCACACTTTTTGAGTGGCGAATTTGCCCCTAATTTGTATTTGGATGTGAAATATGACCCTTAAAGAAAATAAGTTGCAAATACGATATTCACACTTTTGGAGGGCCAAATTTGCCCCTAATTTGTATTTGGATGTAAAATATGCCTCTTAAAGAAAATAAAATGCAAATACGATATTCACACTTTTTGAGTGGCAAATTTGCCTCTAATTTTTATTTGGATGTGAAATATGACTCTAAAAGAAAATAAATTGCAAATACGATATTCACACTTTTTGAGGGGCAAATTCGCCCCTAATTTGTATTTGGATGTGAAATATGACTCTTAAGGAAAATAAGTTTCAAATACGATATTCACACTTTTTGAGTGGCAAATTCGCCCTAATTTGTATTTGGATGTGAAATATGACTCTTAAGGAAAATAAATTGCAAATACAATATTCATCTTTTTTTGTGGCAAATTCGCCCCTAATTTGTATTTAGATGTGAAATATGACTCTTAAAGAAAATAAAATGCAAATACGATATTCACCTTTTTTAGTGGCAAATTCGCCCCTAATTTGTATTTAGATGTGAAATATTACTCTTAAGGAAAATAAATTGCAAATACGATATTCACACTTTTTGAGTGGCAAATTCGCCCTTAATTTGTATTTGGATGTGAAATATGACTCTTAAAGAAAATAAATTGCAAATACGATATTCACACTTTTTGAGTGGCAAATTCGCCTCTAATTTGTATCTCTAAGTGAAATATGACACTTAAGGAAAATAAATTGTAAATATGATATTCACACTTTTTGAGTGGCAAATTCGCCCTAATTTGTATTTGGATGTGAAATATGACTCTTAAGCAAAATAAATTGCAAATACGATATTCACACTTTTTGAGTGGCAAATTCGCCCCTAAGTTGTATCTCAAAGTGAAATATGACTCTTAAGCAAAATAAATTGCAAATACGATTTTCACACTTTTTGAGTGGCAAATTCGCCCCTAATTTGTATTTGGATGTGAAATATGACTCTTAAGGAAAATAAATTGCAAATACGATTTTCACACTTTTTGAGTGGCAAATTCGCCCCTAATTTGTATTTGGATGTGAAATATGACTCTTAAGGAAAATAAATTGCAAATACCATTTTCACACTTTTTGAGTGGCAATTTCGCCCCTAATTTGTATTTGGATGTGAAATATGACTTTTAAGAAAAATAAATTGCAAATACGATTTTCACACTTTTTGAGTGGCAAATTTCCCCCTAATTTGTATTTTGATGTGAAATATGACTCTTAAGAAAAATAAATTGCAAATACGATTTTCACACTTTTTGAGTGGCAAATTTACCCATAATTTGAATTTGGATGTGAAATATGACTCTTAAGGAAAATAAATTTCAAATACGATATTTACACTTTTTGAGTGGCAAATTTGTTCCTAATTTGTATTTGGATGTGAAATATGACTCTTAAGGAAATAAATTGCAAATACGATATTCACACTTTTTGAGTTGCAAATTCGCCCCTAATTTGTATTTGGATGTGAAATATGACTCTTAAGGAAAATAAAATGCAAATACCATTTTCACACTTTTTGAGTGGTAAATTTGCCCCTAAAATGTATTTCAAAGTGAAATATGACTCTTAAGGAAAATAAGTTGCAAATACGATATTCACACTTTTTGAGTGGCAAATTCACCCTAATTTGTATTTGGATGTGAAATATGACTCTTAAAAAAAATAAATTGCAAATACGATTTTCACACTTTTTGAGTGGCAAATTTACCCCTAATTTGTATTTGGATGTGAAATATGATTTTTAAGGAAAATAAATTGCAAATACCATTTTCACACTTTTTGAGTGGCAAATTTGCCCCTAATTTGTATTTGGATGTGAAATATGACTCTTAAAAAAAATAAATTGCAAATACGACTTTCCCACTTTTTGAGTGGCAAATTTGCTCCTAATTTGTATTTGGATATGAAATATGACTCTTAAGGAAAATAAGTTGTAAATACGATTTTCACACTTTTTGAGTGGCAAATTTGCTCCTAATTTGTATTTGGATGTGAAATATGACTCTTAAGGAAAATAAATTGCAAATACCATTTTCACACTTTTTGAGTGGCAGATTTGCCCCTAATTTGTATTTCAAAGTGAAAATGATTCTTAAGGAAAAAAAGTTGCAAATACGATATTCACACTTTTTGAATGGCAAATTCGCCCCTAATTTGTATTTGGATGTGAAATATGACACTTAAGAAAAATAAATTGCAAATACGATTTTCACACTTTTTGAGTGGCAAATTCGCCCTAATTTTTATTTGGATGTGAAATATGACTCTTAAAGAATATAAATTGCAAATACGATATTTACACTTTTTGAGTGGCAAATTCGCCCCTAGTTTTAACTCTAAGTGAAATATGACTATTAAGAAAAATAAATTGCAAATACGATATTCACACTTTTTGAGTGGCAAATTCGCCCTAATTTGTATTTGGATGTGAAATATGACTCTTAAGGAAAATAAATTGTAAATACGATATTCACACTTTTTGAGTGGCAAATTCGACCCTAATTTGTATTTGGATGTGAAATATGACTCTTAAGAAAAATAAATTTTTAATACGTTATTCACACTTTTTGAGTGGCAAATTTGCCCCTAATTTGTATTTGGATGTGAAATATGACTCTTAAAGAAAATAAATTGCAAATACGATATTCACACTTTTTGAGTGGCAAATTCGCCCCTAATTTGTATTTGGATGTGAAATATGACGCTTAAGGAAAATAAATTGCAAATACGATATTCACACTTTTTGAGTGGCAAATTCGCCCCTAATTTTTATCTCTAAGTGAAATATGACTCTTAAGGAAATAAGTTGCAAATACGATATTCACACTTTTTGAGTGACAAATTTGCCCCTAATTTCTATTTGGATGTGAAATATGACTCTTAAATAAAATAAATTGCAAATACGATATTCACACTTTTTGAGTGGCAAATTCGCCCCTAATTTGTATTTGGATGTGAAATATGACTCTTAAATAAAATAAATTGCAAATACGATATTCACACTTTTTGAGTGGCAAATTCGACCCTAATTTGTATTTGGATGTGAAATATGAGTCTTAAGAAAAATAAATTGCAAATACGATATTCACAATTTTTGAGTGGCAAATTTGCCCCTAATTTGTATTTTGATGTGAAATATGACTCTTAAGGAAAATAAATTGCAAATACCATATTCACACTTTTTGAGTGGCAAAATTGCCCCTAATTTGTATTTGGATGTGAAATATGACTCTTAAGGAAAATAAATTGCAAATACGATATTCACACTTTTTGAGTGGCGAATTTGCCCCTAATTTGTATTTGGATGTGAAATATGACTCTTAAAGAAAATAAGTTGCAAATACGATATTCACACTTTTGGAGGGCCAAATTTGCCCCTAATTTGTATTTGGATGTAAAATATGCCTCTTAAAGAAAATAAAATGCAAATACGATATTCACACTTTTTGAGTGGCAAATTTGCCTCTAATTTTTATTTGGATGTGAAATATGAATCTAAAAGAAAATAAATTGCAAATACGATATTCACACTTTTTGAGGGGCAAATTCGCCCCTAATTTGTATTTGGATGTGAAATATGACTCTTAAGGAAAATAAGTTTCAAATACGATATTCACACTTTTTGAGTGGCAAATTCGCCCTAATTTGTATTTGGATGTGAAATATGACTCTTAAGGAAAATAAGTTGCAAATACGATATTCATCTTTTTTTGTGGCAAATTCGCCCCTAATTTGTATTTAGATGTGAAATATGACTCTAAAAGAAAATAAATTGCAAATACGATATTCACCTTTTTTAGTGGCAAATTCGCCCCTAATTTGTATTTAGATGTGAAATATTACTCTTAAGGAAAATAAATTGCAAATACGATATTCACACTTTTTGAGTAGCAAATTCGCCCTTAATTTGTATTTGGATGTGAAATATGACTCTTAAAGAAAATAAATTGCAAATACGATATTCACACTTTTTGAGTGGCAAATTCGCCTCTAATTTGTATCTCTAAGTGAAATATGACTCTTAAGGAAAATAAATTGTAAATACGATATTCACACTTTTTGAGTGGCAAATTCGCCCTAATTTGTATTTGGATGTGAAATATGACTCTTAAGCAAAATAAATTGCAAATACGATATTCACACTTTTTGAGTGGCAAATTCGCCCTAAGTTGTATCTCAAAGTGAAATATGACTCTTAAGCAAAATAAATTGCAAATACGATTTTCACACTTTTTGAGTGGCAAATTCGCCCCTAATTTGTATTTGGATGTGAAATATGACTCTTAAGGAAAATAAATTGCAAATACGATTTTCACACTTTTTGAGTGGCAAATTCGCCCCTAATTTGTATTTGGATGTGAAATATGACTCTTAAGGAAAATAAATTGCAAATACCATTTTCACACTTTTTGAGTGGCAATTTCGCCCCTAATTTGTATTTGGATGTGAAATATGACTTTTAAGAAAAATAAATTGCAAATACGATTTTCACACTTTTTGAGTGGCAAATTTCCCCATAATTTGTATTTTGATGTGAAATATGACTCTTAAGAAAAATAAATTGCAAATACGATTTTCACACTTTTTGAGTGGCAAATTTACCCATAATTTGAATTTGGATGTGAAATATGACTCTTAAGGAAAATAAATTTCAAATACGATATTTACACTTTTTGAGTGGCAAATTTGTTCCTAATTTGTATTTGGATGTGAAATATGACTCTTAAGGAAATAAATTGCAAATACGATATTCACACTTTTTGAGTTGCAAATTCGCCCCTAATTTGTATTTGGATGTGAAATATGACTCTTAAGGAAAATAAAATGCAAATACCATTTTCACACTTTTTGAGTGGTAAATTTGCCCCTAAAATGTATTTCAAAGTGAAATATGACTCTTAAGGAAAATAAGTTGCAAATACGATATTCACACTTTTTGAGTGGCAAATTCACCCTAATTTGTATTTGCATGTGAAATATGACTCTTAGAAAAAATAAATTGCAAATACGATTTTCACACTTTTTGAGTGGCAAATTTACCCCTAATTTGTATTTGGATGTGAAATATGATTTTTAAGGAAAATAAATTGCAAATACCATTTTCACACTTTTTGAGTGGCAAATTTGCCCCTAATTTGTATTTGGATGTGAAATATGACTCTTAAAAAAAATAAATTGCAAATACGACTTTCCCACTTTTTGTGTGGCAAATTTGCTCCTAATTTGTATTTGGATATGAAATATGACTCTTAAGGAAAATAAGTTGTAAATACGATTTTCACACTTTTTGAGTGGCAAATTTGCTCCTAATTTGTATTTGGATGTGAAATATGACTCTTAAGGAAAATAAATTGCAAATACCATTTTCACACTTTTTGAGTGGCAAATTTGCCCCTAATTTGTATTTCAAAGTGAAAATGATTCTTAAGGAAAAAAAGTTGCAAATACGATATTCACACTTTTTGAATGGCAAATTCGCCCCTAATTTGTATTTGGATGTGAAATATGACACTTAAGAAAAATAAATTGCAAATACGATTTTCACACTTTTTGAGTGGCAAATTCGCCCTAATTTTTATTTGGATGTGAAATATGACTCTTAAAGAATATAAATTGCAAATACGATATTCACACTTTTTGAGTGGCAAATTCGCCCCTAGTTTTAACTCTAAGTGAAATATGACTCTTAAGAAAAATAAATTGCAAATACGATATTCACACTTTTTGAGTGGCAAATTCGCCCTAATTTGTATTTGGATGTGAAATATGACTCTTAAGGAAAATAAATTGTAAATACGATATTCACACTTTTTGAGTGGGAAATTCGCCCCTTAATTTGTATCTCTAAGTGAAATATGACTCTTAAGGAAAATAAGTTGCAAATACGATATTCACACTTTTTGAGTGGCAAATTTGCCCTAATTTATATTTGGATGTAAAATATGCCTCTTAAAGAAAATAAATTGCAAATACGATATTCACACTTTTTGAGTGACAAATTTGCCCCTAATTTTTATTTGGATGTAAAATATGACTCTTAAGAAAAATAAATTGCAAATACGATAATCACACTTTTTGAGTGGCAAATTTGCCCATAATTTGTATTTCGAAGTGAAATATGACTCTAAATGAAAATAAGTTGAAAAATCCAATATTCACATTTTTGAAGTGGCAAATTTGCCCATAATTTGTATTTCGAAGTGAAATATGACTCTTAAGGAAAATAAGTTGAAAAATCCAATATTCACATTTTTGAAGTGGCAAATTCGCCCCTAATTTGTATTTGGATATGAAATATGACTCTTAAGGAAAATAAATTGCAAATACGATATTCACACTTTTTGAGTGGCAAATTTGCCCCGAATTTGTATTTGGATGTGAAATATGACTCTTATATAAATTAAATTGCAAATACGATATTCACACTTTTTGAGTGGCAATTTCGCCCCTAATTTGTATTTGGATGTGAAATATGACTTTTAAGAAAAATAAATTGCTAATACGATTTTCACACTTTTTGAGTGGCAAATTTCCCCCTAATTTGTATTTTGATGTGAAATATGACTCTTAAGAAAAATAAATTGCAAATACGATTTTCACACTTTTTGAGTGGCAAATTTACCCATCATTTGTATTTGGATATGAAATATGACTCTTAAGGAAAATAAATTTCAAATACGATATTTACACTTTTTGAGTGGCAAATTTGTTCCTAATTTGTATTTGGATGTGAAATATGACTCTTAAGGAAAATAAGTTGCAAATACGATATTCACACATTTTGAGTGGCAAATTCGCCCCTAATTTGTATTTGGATTTGAAAGATGACTTTTAAGGAAAATAAATTGCAAATACGATATTCACACTTTTTGAGTGGCAAATTCGCCCATAATTTGTATCTCTAAGTGAAATATGATTCTTAAGGAAAATAAGTTGCAAATACTATATTCACACTTTTTGAGTGGCAAAGTTACCCCTAATTTGTATTTGGATGTAAAATATGACTCTTAAAGAAAATAAATTGCAAATACGATATTCACACTTTTTGAGTGGCAAATTCGCCCAAATTTGTATTTGGATGTGAAATATTACTCTTAAGGAAAATAAATTGCAAATACGATATTCACACTTTTTGAGTGGCAAAATTGCCCCTAATTTGTATTTGGATGTGAAATATGTCTTTTAAAGAAAATAAATTACAAATACAATATTCAAACTTTTTGAGTGGCAAATTTAACCTAATTTGTATTTGGATGTGAAATTTGACTCTTAAAGAAAATAAATTGCAAATATGATATTCACACTTTTTGAGTGGCAAATTCGCACCTAATTTGTATCTCTAAGTGAAATATGACTCGTAGGGAAAATAAATTGCAAATACTGTTTTCACACTTTTTGAGTGGCAAATTTACCCCTAATTTGTATTTGGATGTGAAATATGACTCTTAAGAAAAATAAATTGCTAATACGATATTCACTCTTTTTGAGTGGCAAATTTGCCCCTATTTTGTATTTGGATGTGAAATATGACTCTTAAATAAAATAAATTGCAAATACGTTATTCACACTTTTTGAGTGGCAAATTCGCCCATAATTTGTATTTGGATGTGAAATATGACTCTTAAAGAAAATAAGTTGCAAATACGATATTCACACATTTTGAGTGACAAATTCGCCCCTAATTTGTATTTAGATGTGAAAGATGACTTTTAAGGAAAATAAATTGCAAATACGATATTTACACTTTTTGAGTGGCAAATTCGCCCATAATTTGTATCTCTAAGTGAAATATGAATCTTAAGGAAAATAAGTTGCAAATACTATATTCACACTTTTTGAGTGGCAAAGTTACCCCTAATTTGTATTTGGATGTAAAATATGACTCTTAAAGAAAATAAATTGCAAATACGATATTCACACTTTTTGAGTGGCAAATTCGCCCAAATTTGTATTTGGATGTGAAATATGACTCTTAAGGAAAATAAATTGCAAATACGATATTCACACTTTTTGAGTGGCAAAATTGCCCCTAATTTGTATTTGGATGTGAAATATGACTCTTAAAGAAAATAAATTGTAAATACAATATTCACACTTTTTGAGTGGCAAATTTAACCTAATTTGTATTTGGATGTGAAATTTGACTCTTAAAGAAAATAAATTGCAAATACGATATTCACACTTTTTGAGTGGCAAATTCGCACCTAATTTGTATCTCTAAGTGAAATATGACTCTTAAGGAAAATAAATTGCAAATTCTGTTTTCACAATTTTTGAGTGGCAAATTTACCCTTAATTTGTATTTGGATGTGAAATATGACTCTTAAGGAAAATAAATTGCAAATACGATAATCACTCTTTTTGAGTGGCAAATTTGCCCCTAATTTGTATTTGGATGTGAAATATGACTCTTAAATAAAATAAATTGCAAATACGATATTCACACTTTTTGAGTGGCAAATTCGCCCCTAATTTGTATTTGGATGTGAAATATGACTCTTAAATAAAATAAATTGCAAATACGATATTCACACTTTTTGAGTGGCAAATTCGCCCCAAATTTGTATTTGGATGTGAAATATGATTTTTAAGGAAAATAAATTGCAAATACGATATTCACACTTTTTGAGTGGCAAATTCGCTCCTAATTTGTATTTCGAAGTTAAATATGACTCTTAAGGATAATAAGTTGCAAATACGATATTCACACTTTTTGAGTGGCAAATTCGCCCCTAATTTGTATTTGGAGGTGAAATATGACTCTTAAGGAAAATAAATTGCAAATAAATTTTCACACTTTTTGAGTGGCAAATTTGCCCTTAATTTGTATTTCGAAGTGAAATATGACTCTTAAGGAAAATAAATTTCAAATACGATATTCACACTTTTTGAGTGGCAAATTTGCCCATAATTTGTATTTCGATGTGAAATATGGCTCTTAAGGAAATAAATTGCAAATACGATATTCACACTTTTTGAGTGGCAAATTCGCCTCTAATTTGTATTTGGATGTGAAATATGACTCTTAAACAAAATAAATTGCAAATATCCTTTTCACACTTTTTGAGTGGCAAATTTGCCCCTTATTTGTATTTCGAAATGAAATATAACTCTTAAGGAAAATAAGTTGCAAATACGATATTCAAACTTTTTGAGTGGCAAATTCGCCCCTAATTTGTATTTGTATGTGAAATATGAATCTTAAGAAAAATAAATTGCAAATACGATATTCACACTTTTTGAGTGGCAAAATCGCCCCTAATTTGTATTTGTATGTGAAATATGAATCTTAAGAAAAATAAATTGCAAATACGATATTCACACTTTTTGAGTGGCATAATTGCCCCTAATTTGTATTTGTATGTGAAATATGACTCTTAAAGAAAATAAGTTGCAAATACGATATTCACACTTTTTGAGTGGCAAATTCGCCACTAATTTGTATTTGGATGTGAAATATGACTTTTAAAGAAAATAAGTTGCAAATACGATTTTCACACTTTTTGAGTGGCAAATTCGCCCCTAATTTGTATTTGGATGTGAAATATGACTCTTAAAGAAAATAAATTGCAAATACGATATTCACACTTTTTGAGTGGCAAATTCGCCCCTAATTTGTATCTCTAAGTGAAATATGACTCTTAAGGAAAATAAATTGCAAATACGATATTCATACTTTTTCAGTGGCAAATTCGCCCTAATTTGTATTTGGATGTGAAATATGACTTTTAAGGAAAATAAATTGCAAATACGATATTTACACTTTTTGAGTGGCAAATTCGCCCCTAATTTGTATCTCTAAGTGAAATAAGACTCTTAAGGAAAATAAATTGCAAATACGATATTCACACTTTTTGAGTGGCAAATTTGCCCCTAATTTGTATTTGGATGTGAAATATGACTCTTAAAGAATATAAATTGCAAATACGATATTCACACTTTTTGAGTGGCAAATTCGCCCCTAATTTTATCTCTAAGTGAAATATGACTCTTAAGGAAAATAAATTGCAAATACGATATTCACACTTTTTGAGTGGCAAATTCGCCCTAATTTGTATTTGGATGTGAAATATGACTCTTAAGGAAAATAAATTGCTAATACGATATTCACTCTTTTTGAGTGTCAAATTTGCCCCTATTTTGTATTTGGATGTGAAATATGACTCTTAAATAAAATAAATTGCAAATACGTTATTCACACTTTTTGAGTGGCAAATTTGCCCCTAATTTGTATTTGGATGTGAAAATATGACTCTTAAAGAATATAAATTGCAAATACGATATTCACACTTTTTGAGTGGCAAATTCGCCCCTAATTTTATCTCTAAGTGAAATATGACTCTTAAGGAAAATAAATTTCAAATACGATATTCACACTTTTTGAGTGGCAAATTCGCCCTAATTTGTATTTGGATGTGAAATATGACTCTTAAGGAAAATAAATTGCTAATACGATATTCACTCTTTTTGAGTGGCAAATTTGCCCCTATTTTGTATTTGGATGTGAAATATGACTCTTAAATAAAATAAATTGCAAATACGTTATTCACACTTTTTGAGTGGCAAATTCGCCCATAATTTGTATTTGGATGTGAAATATGACTCTTAAGGAAAATAAGTTGCAAATACGATATTCACACATTTTGAGTGACAAATTCGCCCCTAATTTGTATTTAGATGTGAAAGATGACTTTTAAGGAAAATAAATTGCAAATACGATATTCACACTTTTTGAGTGGCAAATTCGCCCATAATTTGTATCTCTAAGTGAAATATGAATCTTAAGGAAAATAAGTTGCAAATACTATATTCACACTTTTTGAGTGGCAAAGTTACCCCTAATTTGTATTTGGATGTAAAATATGACTCTTAAAGAAAATAAATTGCAAATACGATATTCACACTTTTTGAGTGGCAAATTCGCCCAAATTTGTATTTGGATGTGAAATATGACTCCTAAGGAAAATAAATTGCAAATACGATATTCACACTTTTTGAGTGGCAAAATTGCCCCTAATTTGTATTTGGATGTGAAATATGACTCTTAAAGAAAATAAATTGTAAATACAATATTCACACTTTTTGAGTGGCAAATTTAACCTAATTTGTATTTGGATGTGAAATTTGACTCTTAAAGAAAATAAATTGCAAATACGATATTCACACTTTTTGAGTGGCAAATTCGCACCTAATTTGTATCTCTAAGTGAAATATGACTCTTAAGGAAAATAAATTGCAAATACTGTTTTCACAATTTTTGAGTGGCAAATTTACCCCTAATTTGTATTTGGATGTGAAATATGACTCTTAAGGAAAATAAATTGCAAATACGATATTCACTCTTTTTGAGTGGCAAATTTGCCCCTAATTTGTATTTGGATGTGAAATATGACTCTTAAATAAAATAAATTGCAAATACGATATTCACACTTTTTGAGTGGTAAATTCGCCCCTAATTTGTATTTGGATGTGAAATATGACTCTTAAATAAAATAAATTGCAAATAAGATATTCACACTTTTTGAGTGGCAAATTCGCCCCTAATTTGTATTTGGATGTGAAATATGATTTTTAAGGAAAATAAATTGCAAATACGATATTCACACTTTTTGAGTGGCAAATTCGCCCCTAATTTGTATTTCGAAGTTAAATATGACTCTTAAGGATAATAAGTTGCAAATACGATATTCACACTTTTTGAGTGGCAAATTCGCCCCTAATTTGTATTTGGAGGTGAAATATGACTTTTAAGGAAAATAAATTGCAAATAAATTTTCACACTTTTTGAGTGGCAAATTTGCCCTTAATTTGTATTTCGAAGTGAAATATGACTCTTAAGGAAAATAAGTTGCAAATACGATATTCACACTTTTTGAGAGGCAAATTCGCCTCTAATTTGTATTTGGATGTGAAATATGACTCTTAAGGAAAATAAATTGCAAATACGATTTTCCCACTTTTTGAGTGGCAAATTTGCCCATAATTTGTATTTCGATGTGAAATATGGCTCTTAAGGAAATAAATTGCAAATACGATATTCACACTTTTTGAGTGGCAAATTCGCCTCTAATTTGTATTTGGATGTGAAATATGACTCTTAAGGAAAATAAATTGCAAATATCCTTTTCACACTTTTTGAGTGGCAAATTTGCCCCTTATTTGTATTTCGAAATGAAATATAACTCTTAAGGTAAATAAGTTGCAAATACGATATTCAAACTTTTTGAGTGGCAAATTCGCCCCTAATTTGTATTTGTATGTGAAATATGAATCTTAAGAAAAATAAATTGCAAATACGATATTCACACTTTTTGAGTGGCAAAATCGCCCCTAATTTGTATTTGTATGTGAAATATGAATCTTAAGAAAAATAAATTGCAAATACGATATTCACACTTTTTGAGTGGCAAAATTGCCCCTAATTTGTATTTGTATGTGAAATATGACTCTTAAAGAAAATAAGTTGCAAATACGATATTCACACTTTTTGAGTGGCAAATTCGCCACTAATTTGTATTTGGATGTGAAATATGACTTTTAAGGAAAATAAATTGCAAATACGATATTCACACTTTTTGAGTGGCAAATTTGCCCCTAATTTGTATTTGGATGTGAAATATGACTCTTAAAGAATATAAATTGCAAATACGATATTCACACTTTTTGAGTGGCAAATTCGCCCCTAATTTTATCTCTAAGTGAAATATGACTCTCAAGGAAAATAAATTGCAAATACGATATTCACACTTTTTGAGTGGCAAATTCGCCCTAATTTGTATTTGGATGTGAAATATGACTCTTAAGGAAAATAAATTGCTAATACGATATTCACTCTTTTTGAGTGGCAAATTTGCCCCTATTTTGTATTTGGATGTGAAATATGACTCTTAAATAAAATAAATTGCAAATACGTTATTCACACTTTTTGAGTGGCAAATTTGCCCCTAATTTGTATTTGGATGTGAAATATGACTCTTAAAGAATATAAATTGCAAATACGATATTCACACTTTTTGAGTGGCAAATTCGCCCATAATTTTATCTCTAAGTGAAATATGACTCTTAAGGAAAATAAATTGCAAATACGATATTCACACTTTTTGAGTGGCAAATTCGCCCTAATTTGTATTTGGATGTGAAATATGACTCTTAAAGAAAATAAATTGCTAATACGATATTCACTCTTTTTGAGTGGCAAATTTGCCCCTATTTTGTATTTGGATGTGAAATATGACTCTTAAATAAAATAAATTGCAAATACGTTATTCACACTTTTTGAGTGGCAATTTCGCCCATAATTTGTATTTGGATGTGAAATATGACTCTTAAGGAAAATAAGTTGCAAATACGATATTCACACATTTTGAGTGACAAATTCGCCCCTAATTTGTATTTAGATGTGAAAGATGACTTTTAAGGAAAATAAATTGCAAATACGATATTCACACTTTTTGAGTGGCAAATTCGCCCATAATTTGTATCTCTAAGTGAAATATGAATCTTAATGAAAATAAGTTGCAAATACTATATTCACACTTTTTGAGTGGCAAAGTTACCCCTAATTTGTATTTGGATGTAAAATATGACTCTTAAAGAAAATAAATTGCAAATACGATATTCACACTTTTTGAGTGGCAAATTCGCCCAAATTTGTATTTGGATGTGAAATATGACTCTTAAGGAAAATAAATTGCAAATACGATATTCACACTTTTTGAGTGGCAAAATTGCCCCTAATTTGTATTTGGATGTGAAATATGACTCTTAAAGAAAATAAATTGTAAATACAATATTCACACTTTTTGAGTGGCAAATTTAACCTAATTTGTATTTGGATGTGAAATTTGACTTTTAAGGAAAAATAGATTGCAAATACGATATTCACACTTTTTGAGTGGCAATTTCGCACCTAATTTGTATCTCTAAGTGAAATATGACTCTTAAGGAAAATAAATTGCAAATACTGTTTTCACAATTTTTGAGTGGCAAATTTACCCCTAATTTGTATTTGGATGTGAAATATGACTCTTAAGGAAAATAAATTGCAAATACGATATTCACTCTTTTTGAGTGGCAAATTTGCCCCTAATTTGTATTTGGATGTGAAATATGACTCTTAAATAAAATAAATTGCAAATACGATATTCACACTTTTTGAGTGGCAAATTCGCCCCTAATTTGTATTTGGATGTGAAATATGACTCTTAAATAAAATAAATTGCAAATACGATACTCACACTTTTTGAGTGGCAAATTCGCCCCTAATTTGTATTTGGATGTGAAATATGATTCTTAAGGAAAATAAATTGCAAATACGATATTCACACTTTTTGAGTGGCAAATTCGCCCCTAATTTGTATTTCGAAGTTAAATATGACTCTTAAGGATAATAAGTTGCAAATACGATATTCACACTTTTTGAGTGGCAAATTCGCCCCTAATTTGTATTTGGAGGTGAAATATGACCCTTAAGGAAAATAAATTGCAAATAAATTTTCACACTTTTTGAGTGGCAAATTTGCCCTTAATTTGTATTTCGAAGTGAAATATGACTCTTAAGGAAAATAAGTTGCAAATACGATATTCACACTTTTTGAGTGGCAAATTCGCCTCTAATTTGTATTTGGATGTGAAATATGACTATTAAGGAAAATAAATTGCAAATACGATTTTCCACTTTTTGAGTGGCAAATTTGCCCATAATTTGTATTTCGATGTGAAATATGACTCTTAAGGAAATAAATTGCAAATACGATATTCACACTTTTTGAGTGGCAAATTCGCCTCTAATTTGTATTTGGATGTGAAATATGACTCTTAAGGAAAATAAATTGCAAATATCCTTTTCACACTTTTTGAGTGGCAAATTTGCCCCTTATTTGTATTTCGAAATGAAATATAACTCTTAAGGAAAATAAGTTGCAAATACGATATTCAAACTTTTTGAGTGGCAAATTCGCCCCTAATTTGTATTTGTATGTGAAATATGAATCTTAAGAAAAATAAATTGCAAATACGATATTCACACTTTTTGAGTGGCAAAATCGCCCCTAATTTGTATTTGTATGTGAAATATGAATCTTAAGAAAAATAAATTGCAAATACGATATTCACACTTTTTGAGTGGCAAAATTGCCCCTAATTTGTATTTGTATGTGAAATATGACTCTTAAAGAAAATAAGTTGCAAATACGATATTCACAATTTTTGAGTGGCAAATTCGCCACTAATTTGTATTTGGATGTGAAATATGACTTTTAAAGAAAATAAGTTGCAAATACGATTTTCACACTTTTTGAGTGGCAAATTCGCCCCTAATTTGTATTTGGATGTGAAATATGACTCTTAAAGAAAATAAATTGCAAATACGATATTCACACTTTTTGAGTGGCAAATTCGCCCCTAATTTGTATCTTTAAGTGAAATATGACTCTTAAGGAAAATAAATTGCAAATACGATATTCATACTTTTTCAGTGGCAAATTCGCCCTAATTTGTATTTGGATGTGAAATATGATTTTTAAGGAAAATAAATTGCAAATACGATATTTACACTTTTTGAGTGGCAAATTCGCCACTAATTTGTATCTCTAAGTGAAATATGACTCTTAAGAAAAATAAATTACAAATACGATATTCACACTTTTTGAGTGGCAAATTTGCCCCTAATTTGTATTTGGATGTGAAATATGACTCTTAAAGAATATAAATTGCAAATACGATATTCACACTTTTTGAGTGGCAAATTCGCCCCTAATTTTATCTCTAAGTGAAATATGACTCTTAAGGAAAATAAATTGCAAATACGATATTCACACTTTTTGAGTGGCAAATTCGCCCTAATTTGTATTTGGATGTGAAATATGACTTTTAAGGAAAATAAATTGCAAATACGATATTTACACTTTTTGAGTGGCAAATTCGCCCCTAATTTGTATCTCTAAGTGAAATATGACTCTTAAGGAAAATAAATTGCAAATACGATATTCACACTTTTTGAGTGGCAAATTTGCCCCTAATTTGTATTTGGATGTGAAATATGACTCTTAAAGAAAATAAATTGCAAATACGATATTCACAATTTTAGAGTGGCAAATTTGCTCCTAATTTGTATTTGGATGTGAAATATGTCTTTTAAAGAAAATAAATTGCAAATACGATATTCACACTTTTTGAGTGGCAAATTTGCCCTAATTTGTATTTCGAAGTTAAATATGACTCTTAAGGAAAATAAGTTGCAAATACGATATTCACACTTTTTGAGTGGCAAATTCGCCCTAATTTTTATTTGGAGGTGAAATATGACTCTTTAGGAAAATAAATTGCAAATAAATTTTCACACTTTTTGAGTGCAAATTTGCCCCTAATTTGTATTTCGAAGTGAAATATGACTCTTAAGGAAAATAAGTAGCAAATACGATATTCACACTTTTTGAGTGGCAAATTCGCCCCTAATTTGTATTTGGATGTGAAATATGACTCTTAAGGAAAATAAATTGCAAATACGATTTTCCAACTTTTTGAGTGGTAAATTTGCCCATAATTTGTATTTGGATGTGAAATATGACTCTTAAGGAAATAAATTGCAAATACGATATTCACACTTTTTGAGTGGCAAAATTGCCCCTAATTTGTATTTGTATGTGAAATATGACTCTTAAAGAAAATAAGTTGCAAATACGATATTCACAATTTTTGAGTGGCAAATTCGCCACTAATTTGTATTTGGATGTGAAATATGACTTTTAAAGAAAATAAGTTGCAAATACGATTTTCACACTTTTTGAAGTGGCAAATTCGCCCCTAATTTGTATTTGGATGTGAAATATGACTCTTAAATAAAATAAATTGCAAATACGATATTCACACTTTTTGAGTGGCAAATTCGCCCCTAATTTGTATCTTTAAGTGAAATATGACTCTTAAGGAAAATAAATTGCAAATACGATATTCATACTTTTTCAGTGGCAAATTCGCCCTAATTTGTATTTGGATGTGAAATATGACTTTTAAGGAAAATAAATTGCAAATACGATATTTACACTTTTTGAGTGGCAAATTCGCCACTAATTTGTATCTCTAAGTGAAATATGACTCTTAAGAAAAATAAATTGCAAATACGATATTCACACTTTTTGAGTGGCAAATTTGCCCCTAATTTGTATTTGGATGTGAAATATGACTCTTAAAGAATATAAATTGCAAATACGATATTCACACTTTTTGAGTGGCAAATTCGCCCCTAATTTTATCTCTAAGTGAAATATGACTCTTAAGGAAAATAAATTGCAAATACGATATTCACACTTTTTGAGTGGCAAATTCGCCCTAATTTGTATTTGGATGTGAAAGATGACTCTTAAGGAAAATAAATTGCAAATACGATATTCACACTTTTTGAGTGGCAAATTCGCCCAAATTTGTATTTGGATGTGAAATATGACTCCTAAGAAAATAAATTGCAAATACGATATTCACACTTTTTGAGTGGCAAAATTGCCCCTAATTTGTATTTGGATGTGAAATATGACTCTTAAAGATAAAATAAATTGTAAATACAATATTCACACTTTTTAAGTGGCAAATTTAACCTAATTTGTATTTGGATGTGAAATTTGACTCTTAAAGAAAATAAATTGCAAATACGATATTCACACTTTTTGAGTGGCAAATTCGCACCTAATTTGTATCTCTAAGTGAAATATGACTCTTAAGGAAAATAAATTGCAAATACTGTTTTCACAATTTTTGAGTGGCCAAATTTACCCCTAATTTGTATTTGGATGTGAAATATGACTCTTAAGAAAAATAAATTGCAAATACGATATTCACTCTTTTTGAGTGGCAAATTTGCCCCTAATTTGTATTTGGATGTGAAATATGACTCTTAAATAAAATAAATTGCAAATACGATATTCACACTTTTTGAGTGGCAAATTCGCCCCTAATTTGTATTTGGATGTGAAATATGACTCTTAAATAAAATAAATTGCAAATAAGATATTCACACTTTTTGAGTGGCAAATTCGCCCCTAATTTGTATTTGGATGTGAAATATGATTTTTAAGGAAAATAAATTGCAAATACGATATTCACACTTTTTGAGTGGCAAATTCGCCCCTAATTTGTATTTCGAAGTTAAATATGACTCTTAAGGATAATAAGTTGCAAATACGATATTCACACTTTTTGAGTGGCAAATTCGCCCCTAATTTGTATTTGGAGGTGAAATATGACTTTTAAGGAAAATAAATTGCAAATAAATTTTCACACTTTTTGAGTGGCAAATTTGCCCTTAATTTGTATTTCGAAGTGAAATATGACTCTTAAGGAAAATAAGTTGCAAATACGATATTCACACTTTTTGAGAGGCAAATTCGCCTCTAATTTGTATTTGGATGTGAAATATGACTCTTAAGGAAAATAAATTGCAAATACGATTTTCCCACTTTTTGAGTGGCAAATTTGCCCATAATTTGTATTTCGATGTGAAATATGGCTCTTAAGGAAATAAATTGCAAATACGATATTCACACTTTTTGAGTGGCAAATTCGCCTCTAATTTGTATTTGGATGTGAAATATGACTCTTAAGGAAAATAAATTGCAAATATCCTTTTCACACTTTTTGAGTGGCAAATTTGCCCCTTATTTGTATTTCGAAATGAAATATAACTCTTAAGGTAAATAAGTTGCAAATACGATATTCAAACTTTTGAGTGGCAAATTCGCCCCTAATTTGTATTTGTATGTGAAATATGAATCTTAAGAAAAATAAATTGCAAATACGATATTCACACTTTTTGAGTGGCAAAATCGCCCCTAATTTGTATTTGTATGTGAAATATGACTCTTAAGGAAAATAAATTGCAAATACGATATTCACACTTTTTGAGTGGCAAATTGCCCCTAATTTGTATTTGGATGTGAAATATGACTCTTAAAGAAAATAAATTGCAAATACGATATTCACAATTTTAGAGTGGCAAATTTGCTCCTAATTTGTATTTGGATGTGAAATATGTCTTTTAAAGAAAATAAATTGCAAATACGATATTCACACTTTTTGAGTGGCAAATTTGCCCTAATTTGTATTTCGAAGTTAAATATGACTCTTAAGGAAAATAAGTTGCAAATACGATATTCACCACTTTTTGAGTGGCAAATTCGCCCTAATTTTTATTTGGAGGTGAAATATGACTCTTAAGGAAAATAAATTGCAAATAAATTTTCACACTTTTTGAGTGGCAAATTTGCCCCTAATTTGTATTTCGAAGTGAAATATGACTCTTAAGGAAAATAAGTTGCAAATACGATATTCACACTTTTTGAGTGGCAAATTCGCCCCTAATTTGTATTTGGATGTGAAATATGACTCTTAAAGAAAATAAGTTGCAAATACGATATTCACAATTTTTGAGTGGCAAATTCGCCACTAATTTGTATTTGGATGTGAAATATGACTTTTAAAGAAAATAAGTTGCAAATACGATTTTCACCACTTTTTGAGTGGCAAATTCGCCCCTAATTTGTATTTGGATGTGAAATATGACTCTTAAAGAAAATAAATTGCAAATACGATATTCACACTTTTTGAGTGTCAAATTCGCCCCTAATTTGTATCTTTAAGTGAAATATGACTCTTAAGGAAAATAAATTGCAAATACGATATTCATACTTTTTCAGTGGCAAATTCGCCCTAATTTGTATTTGGATGTGAAATATGACTTTTAAGGAAAATAAATTGCAAATACGATATTTACACTTTTCGAGTGGCAAATTCGCCACTAATTTGTATCTCTAAGTGAAATATGACTCTTAAGAAAAATAAATTGCAAATACGATATTCACACTTTTTGAGTGGCAAATTTGCCCCTAATTTGTATTTGGATGTGAAATATGACTCTTAAAGAATATAAATTGCAAATACGATATTCACACTTTTTGAGTGGCAAATTCGCCCCTAATTTTATCTCTAAGTGAAATATGACTCTTAAGGAAAAAAAATTGCAAATACGATATTCACACTTTTTGAGTGGCAAATTCGCCCTAATTGTATTTGGATGTGAAATATGACTCTTAAGGAAAATAAATTGCAAATACGATATTTACACTTTTTGAGTGGCAAATTCGCCCCTAATTTGTATCTCTAAGTGAAATATGACTCTTAAGGAAAATAAATTGCAAATACGATATTCACACTTTTTGAGTGGCAAATTTGCCCCTAATTTGTATTTGGATGTGAAATATGACTCTTAAAGAAAATAAATTGCAAATACGATATTCACAATTTTAGAGTGGCAAATTTGCTCCTAATTTGTATTTGGATGTGAAATATGTCTTTTAAAGAAAATAAATTGCAAATACGATATTCACACTTTTTGAGTGGCAAATTTGCCCTAATTTGTATTTCGAAGTTAAATATGACTCTTAAGGAAAATAAGTTGCAAATACGATATTCACACTTTTTGAGTGGCAAATTCGCCCTAATTTTTATTTGGAGGTGAAATATGACTCTTAAGGAAAATAAATTGCAAATAAATTTTCACACTTTTTGAGTGGCAAATTCGCCCCTAATTTTATCTCTAAGTGAAATATGACTCTTAAGGAAAATAAATTGCAAATACGATATTCACACTTTTTGAGTGGCAAATTCGCCCTAATTTGTATTTGGATGTGAAATATGACTCTTAAGGAAAATAAATTTCAAATACGATATTTACACTTTTTGAGTGGCAAATTCGCCCCTAATTTGTATCTCTAAGTGAAATATGACTCTTAAGGAAAATAAATTGCAAATACGATATTCACACTTTTTGAGTGGCAAATTTGCCCCTAATTTGTATTTGGATGTGAAATATGACTCTTAAAGAAAATAAATTGCAAATACGATATTCACAATTTTAGAGTGGCAAATTTGCTCCTAATTTGTATTTGGATGTGAAATATGTCTTTTAAAGAAAATAAATTGCAAATACGATATTCACACTTTTTGAGTGGCAAATTTGCCCTAATTTGTATTTCGAAGTTAAATATGACTCTTAAGGAAAATAAGTTGCAAATACGATATTCACACTTTTTGAGTGGCAAATTCGCCCTAATTTTTATTTGGAGGTGAAATATGACTCTTAAGGAAAATAAATTGCAAATAAATTTTCACACTTTTTGAGTGGCAAATTTGCCCCTAATTTGTATTTCGAAGTGAAATATGACTCTTAAGGAAAATAAGTTGCAAATACGATATTCACACTTTTTAAGTGGCAAATTCGCCCCTAATTTGTATTTGGATGTGAAATATGACTCTTAAGGAAAATAAATTGCAAATACGATTTTCCAACTTTTTGAGTGGTAAATTTGCCCATAATTTGTATTTGGATGTGAAATATGACTCTTAAGGAAATAAATTGCAAATACGATATTCACACTTTTTGAGTGGCAAATTCGCCCCTAATTTGTATTTGGATGTAAAATATGACTCTTAAGGAAAATAAATTGCAAATATCCTTTTCACACTTTTTGAATGGCAAATTTGCCTCTTATTTGTATTTCGAAGTGAAATATAACTCTTAAGGAAAATAAATTGCAAATACGATATTCACACTTTTTGAGTGGCAAATTCGCCCCTAATTTGTATTTGGATGTGAAATATGACTCTTAAGAAAAATAAATTGCAAATACGATTTTCACACTTTTTGAGTAGCAAATTTACCCCTAATTTGTATTTGGATGTGAAATATGACTCTTAAGGAAACTAAATTTCAAATACGATATTCACACTTTTTGAGTGGCAAATTTGCCCCTAATTGGTATTTGGATGTGAAATATGACTCTTAAATAAAATAAATTGCAAATATGATATTCACACTTTTTCAGTGGCAAATTCGCCTCTAATTTGTATTTGGATGTGAAATATGACTCTTAAATAAAATAAATTGCAAATACGATATTCACACTTTTTGAGTGGAAAAATTCGCCCCCTAATTTGTATTTGGATGTGAAATATGACTCTTAAGGAAAATAAATTTCAAATACGATATTCACACTTTTTGAGTGGCAAATTCGCCCATAATTTGTATTTCGAAGTTAAATATGACTCTTAAGGATAATAAGTTTGCAAATACGATATTCACACTTTTTGAGTGGCAAATTCGCCCCTAATTTGTATTTGGAGGTGAAATATGACTCTTAAGGAAAATAAATTGCAAATAAATTTTCCCACTTTTTGAGTGGCAAATTTGCCCTTAATTTGTATTTCGAAGTGAAATATGACTATTAAGGAAAAGAAGTTGCAAATACGATATTCACACTTTTTGAGTGGCAAATTCGCCCCTAATTTGTATTTGGATGTGAAATATGACTCTTAAAGAAAATAAATTGCAAATACGATTTTCCCCACTTTTTGAGTGGTAAATTTGCCCATAATTTGTATTTGGATGTGAAATATGACTCTGAAGGAAATAAATTGCAAATACGATATTCACACTTTTTGAGTGGCAATTTCGCCTCTAATTTGTATTTGGATGTGAAATATGACTCTTAAGGAAAATAAATTGCAAATATCCTTTTCACACTTTTTGAGTGGCAAATTAGCCCCTTATTTGTATTTCGAAATGAAATATAACTCTTAAGGAAAATAAGTTGCAAATACGATATTCAAACTTTTTGAGTGGCAAATTCGCCCCTAATTTGTATTTGTATGTGAAATATGAATCTTAAGAAAAATAAATTGCAAATAAGATATTCACACTTTTTGAGTGGCAAAATTGCCCCTAATTTGTATTTGTATGTGAAATATGACTCTTAGAGAAAATAAGTTGCAAATACGATATTCACACTTTTTGAGTGGCAAATTCGCCCCTAATTTGTATTTGGAGGTGAAATATTACTCTTAAGGAAAATAAATTGCAAATAAATTTTCACACTTTTTGAGTGGCAAATTTGCCCTTAATTTGTATTTCGAAGTGAAATATGACTCTTAAGGAAAATAAGTTGCAAATACGATATTCACACTTTTTGAGTGGCAAATTCGCCCCTAATTTGTATTTGGATGTGAAATATGATTCTTAAAGAAAATAAATTGCAAATACGATTTTCCCACTTTTTGAGTGGTAAATTTGCCCATAATTTGTATTTCGATGTGAAATATGACTCTTAAGGAAATAAATTGCAAATACGATATTCACACTTTTTGAGTGGCAAATTCGCCCCTAATTTGTATTTGGATGTAAAATATGACTCTTAGGGAAAATAAATTGCAAATATCCTTTTCACACTTTTTGAATGGCAAATTTGCCTCTTATTTGTATTTCGAAGTGAAATATAACTCTTAAGGAAAATAAGTTGTAAATACGATATTCACACTTTTTGAGTGGCAAATTCGCCCCTAATTTGTATTTGGATGTGAAATATGACTCTTAAGAAAAATAAATTGCAAATACGATTTTCACACTTTTTGAGTAGCAAATTTACCCCTAATTTGTATTTGGATGTGAAATATGACTCTTAAGGAAACTAAATTTCAAATACGATATTCACACTTTTTGAGTGGCAAATTTGCCCCTAATTTGTATTTGGATGTGAAATATGACTCTTAAATAAAATAAATTGCAAATACGATATTCACACTTTTTGAGTGGCAAATTCGCCCCTAATTTGTATTTGGATGTGAAATATGACTCTTAAATAAAATAAATTGCAAATACGATATTCACACTTTTTGAGTGGAAAATTCGCCCCTAAATTGTATTTGGATGTGAAATATGACTCTTAAGGAAAATAAATTTAAAATACGATATTCACACTTTTTGAGTGGCAAACTCGCCCCTAATTTGTATTTGGATGTGAAATATGATTCTTAAGGAAAATAAATTGAAAATACGATATTCACACTTTTTGAGTGGCAAATTCGCCCCTAATTTGTATTTCGATGTTAAATATGACTCTTAAGGATAATAAGTTGCAAATACGATATTCACACTTTTTGAGTGGCAAATTCGCCCCTAATTTGTATTTGGAGGTGAAATATGACTCTTAAGGAAAATAAATTGCAAATAAATTTTCACACTTTTTGAGTGGCAAATTTGCCCTTAATTTGTATTTCGAAGTGAAATATGACTCTTAAGGAAAATAAGTTGCAAATACGATATTCACACTTTTTGAGTGGCAAATTCGCCTCTAATTTGTATTTGGATGTGAAATATGACTCTTAAGAAAATAAATTGCAAATACGATTTTCCCACTTTTTGAGTGGCAAATTTGCCCATAATTTGTATTTGGATGTGAAATATGACTCTTAAGGAAATAAATTGCAAATACGATATTCACACTTTTTGAGTGGCAAATTCGCCTCTAATTTGTATTTGGATGTGAAATATGACTTTTAAGGAAAATAAATTGCAAATATCCTTTTCACACTTTTTGAGTGGCAAATTTGCCCCTTATTTGTATTTCGAAATGAAATATAACTCTTAAGGAAAATAAGTTGCAAATACGATATTCAAACTTTTTGAGTGGCAAAATCGCCCCTAATTTGTATTTGTATGTGAAATATGAATCTTAAGAAAAATAAATTGCAATTACGATATTCACACTTTTTGAGTGGCAAAATTGCCCCAAATTTGTATTTGTATGTGAAATATGACTCTTAAAGAAAATAAGTTGCAAATACGATATTCACACTTTTTGAGTGGCAAATTCGCCACTAATTTGTATTTGGATGTGAAATATGACTTTTAAAGAAAATAAGTTGCAAATACGATTTTCACACTTTTTGAGTGGCAAATTCGCCCCTAATTTGTATTTGGATGTGAAATATGACTCTTAAAGAAAATAAATTGCAAATACGATATTCACACTTTTTGAGTGCCAAATTCGCCCCTAATTTGTATCT
Organism: Helichrysum umbraculigerum; assembly: GCA_949592205.1. Lineage (NCBI taxonomy): Eukaryota > Viridiplantae > Streptophyta > Magnoliopsida > Asterales > Asteraceae > Helichrysum > Helichrysum umbraculigerum. Next base: position 254,132 of record CATIUR010000034.1, read on the forward strand.
CTAAGTGAAATATGACTCTTAAGGAAAATAAATTGCAAATACGATATTCATACTTTTTCAGTGGCAAATTCGCCCTAATTTGTATTTGGATGTGAAATATGACTTTTAAGGAAAATAAATTGCAAATACGATATTTACACTTTTTGAGTGGCAAATTCGCCCCTAATTTGTATCTCTAAGTGAAATATGACTCTTAAGGAAAATAAATTGCAAATACGATATTCACACTTTTTGAGTGGCAAATTTGCCCCTAATTTGTATTTGGATGTGAAATATGACTCTTAAAGAATATAAATTGCAAATACGATATTCACACTTTTTGAGTGGCAAATTCGCCCCAAATTTTATCTCTAAGTGAAATATGACTCTTAAGGAAAATAAATTGCAAATACGATATTCACACTTTTTGAGTGGCAAATTTGCCCCTAATTTGTATTTGGATGTGAAATATGACTCTTAAAGAATATAAATTGCAAATACGATATTCACACTTTTTGAGTGGCAAATTCGTCCCTAATTTTATCTCTAAGTGAAATATGACTCTTAAGGAAAATAAATTGCAAATACGATATTCACACTTTTTGAGTGGCAAAGTCGCCCCTAATTTGTATTTGGATGTGAAATATGACTCTTAAGAAAAATATATTGCAAATACGATTTTCACACTTTTTGAGTAGCAAATTTACCCCTAAATTGTATTTGGATGTGAAATATGACTCTTAAGGAAACTAAATTTCAAATACGATATTCACACTTTTTGAGTGACAAATTTGCCCCTAATTTGTATTTGGATGTGAAATATGACTCTTAAATAAAATAAATTGCAAATACGATATTCACACTTTTTGAGTGGCAAATTCGCCACTAATTTGTATTTGGATGTGAAATATGACTTTTAAAGAAAATAAGTTGCAAATACGATTTTCACACTTTTTGAGTGGCAAATTCGCCCCTAATTTGTATTTGGATGTGAAATATGACTCTTAAAGAAAATAAATTGCAAATACGATATTCACACTTTTTGAGTGCCAAATTCGCCCCTAATTTGTATCTCTAAGTGAAATATGACTCTTAAGGAAAATAAATTGCAAATACGATATTCATACTTTTTCAGTGGCAAATTCGCCCTAATTTGTATTTGGATGTGAAATATGACTTTTAAGGAAAATAAATTGCAAATACGATATTTACACTTTTTGAGTGGCAAATTCGCCCCTAATTTGTATCTCTAAGTGAAATATGACTCTTAAGGAAAATAAATTGCAAATACGATATTCACACTTTTTGAGTGGCAAATTTGCCCCTAATTTGTATTTGGATGTGAAATATGACTCTTAAAGAATATAAATTGCAAATACGATATTCACACTTTTTGAGTGGCAAATTCGCCCCAAATTTTATCTCTAAGTGAAATATGACTCTTAAGGAAAATAAATTGCAAATACGATATTCACACTTTTTGAGTGGCAAATTTGCCCCTAATTTTTATTTGGATGTGAAATATGACTCTTAAAGAATATAAATTGCAAATACGATATTCACACTTTTTGAGTGGCAAATTCGTCCCTAATTTTATCTCTAAGTGAAATATGACTCTTAAGGAAAATAAATTGCAAATACGATATTCACACTTTTTGAGTGGCAAAGTCGCCCCTAATTTGTATTTGGATGTGAAATATTACTCTTAAGAAAAATAAATTGCAAATACGATTTTCACACTTTTTGAGTAGCAAATTTACCCCTAAATTGTATTTGGATGTGAAATATGACTCTTAAGGAAACTAAATTTCAAATACGATATTCACACTTTTTGAGTGGCAAATTTGCCCCTAATTTGTATTTGGATGTGAAATATGACTCTTAAATAAAATAAATTGCAAATACGATATTCACACTTTTTGAGTGGCAATTTCGCCCCTAATTTGTATTTGGATGTGAAATATGACTCTTAAATAAAATAAATTGCAAATACGATATTCACACTTTTTGAGTGGAAAATTCGCCCCTAATTTGTATTTGGATGTGAAATATGACTCTTAAGGAAAATAAATTTCAAATACGATATTCACACTTTTTGAGTGGCAAATTCGCCCCTAATTTATATTTCGAAGTTAAATATGACTCTTAAGGATAATAAGTTGCAAATACGATATTCACACTTTTTGAGTGGCAAATTCGCCCCTAATTTGTATTTGGAGGTGAAATATGACTCTTAAGGAAAATAAATTGCAAATAAATTTTCCCACTTTTTGAGTGGCAAATTTGCCCTTAATTTGTATTTCGAAGTGAAATATGACTCTTAAGGAAAATAAGTTGCAAATACGATATTCACACTTTTTGAGTGGCAAATTCGCCCCTAATTTGTATTTGGATGTGAAATATGACTCTTAAAGAAAATAAATTGCAAATACGATTTTCCCACTATTTGAGTGGTAAATTTGCCCATAATTAGTATTTGGATGTGAAATATGACTCTGAAGGAAATAAATTGCAAATACGATATTCACACTTTTTGAGTGGCAAATTCGCCTCTAATTTGTATTTGGATGTGAAATATGACTCTTAAGGAAAATAAATTGCAAATATCCTTTTCACACTTTTTGAGTGGCAAATTTGCCCCTTATTTGTATTTCGATATGAAATATAACTCTTAGGGAAAATAAGTTGAAAATACGATATTCAAACTTTTTGAGTGGCAAATTCGCCCCTAATTTGTATTTGTATGTGAAATATGAATCTTAATAAAAATAAATTGCAAATAAGATATTCACACTTTTTGAGTGGCAAAATTGCCCCTAATTTGTATTTGTATGTGAAATATGACTCTTAGAGAAAATAAGTTGCAAATACGATATTCACACTTTTTGAGTGGCAAATTCGCCCCTAATTTGTATTTGGAGGTGAAATATGACTCTTAAGGAAAATAAATTGCAAATAAATTTTCACACTTTTTGAGTGGCAAATTTGCCCTTAATTTGTATTTCGAAGTGAAATATGACTCTTAAGGAAAATAAGTTGCAAATACGATATTCACACTTTTTGAGTGGCAAATTCGCCCCTAATTTGTATTTGGATGTGAAATATGACTCTTAAAGAAAATAAATTGCAAATACGATTTTCCCACTTTTTGAGTGGTAAATTTTCCCATAATTTGTATTTCGATGTGAAATATGACTCTTAAGGAAATAAATTGCAAATACGATATTCACACTTTTTGAGTGGCAAATTCGCCCCTAATTAGTATTTGGATGTAAAATATGACTCTTAAGGAAAATAAATTGCAAATATCCTTTTCACACTTTTTGAATGGCAAATTTGCCTCTTATTTGTATTTCGAAGTGAAATATAACTCTTAAGGAAAATAAGTTGTAAATACGATATTCACACTTTTTGAGTGGCAAATTCGCCCCTAATTTGTATTTGGATGTAAAATATGACTCTTAAGAAAAATAAATTGCATATACGATATTCACACTTTTTGAGTGGCAAATTCGCCCCTAATTTGTATTTGGATGTGAAATATGACTTTTAAATAAAATAAATGGCAAATACAATATTCACACTTTTTGAGTGGAAAATTCGCCCCTAATTTGTATTTGGATGTGAAATATGACTCTTAAATAAAATAAATGGCAAATACGATATTCACACTTTTTGAGTGGAAAATTTTCCCATAATTTGTATTTCGATGTGAAATATGACTCTTAAGGAAATAAATTGCAAATACGATATTCACACTTTTTGAGTGGCAAATTCGCCCCTAATTTGTATTTGGATGTAAAATATGACTCTTAAGGAAAATAAATTGCAAATATCCTTTTCACACTTTTTGAATGGCAAATTTGCCTCTTATTTGTATTTCGAAGTGAAATATAACTCTTAAGGAAAATAAGTTGTAAATACGATATTCACACTTTTTGAGTAGCAAATTTACCCCTAATTTGTATTTGGATGTGAAATATGACTCTTAAGGAAACTAAATTTCAAATACGATATTCACACTTTTTGAGTGGCAAATTTGCCCCTAATTTGTATATGGATGTGAAATATGATTCTTAAGAAAAATAAATTGCAAATACGATATTCACACTTTTTGAGTGGCAAATTCGCCCCTAATTTGTATTTGGATGTGAAATATGACTCTTAAATAAAATAAATGGCAAATACGATATTCACAATTTTTGAGTGGAAAATTCGCCCCTAAATTGTATTTGGATGTGAAATATGACTCTTAAGGAAAATAAATTTCAAATACGATATTCACACTTTTTGAGTGGCAAATTCGCCCCTAATTTGTATTTGGATGTGAAATATGATTCTTAAGAAAAATAAATTGCAAATACGATATTCACACTTTTTGAGTGGCAAATTCGCCCCTAATTTGTATTTCGAAGTTAAATATGACTCTTAAGGATAATAAGTTGCAAATACGATATTCACACTTTTTGAGTGGCAAATTCGCCCCTAATTTGTATTTGGAGGTGAAATATGACTCTTAAGGAAAATAAATTGCAAATAAATTTTCACACTTTTTGAGTGGCAAATTTGCCCTTAATTTGTATTTCGAAGTGAAATATGACTCTTAAGGAAAATAAGTTGCAAATACGATATTCACACTTTTTGAGTGGCAAATTCGCCTCTAATTTGTATTTGGATGTGAAATATGACTCTTAAGGAAAATAAATTGCAAATACGATTTTCCCACTTTTTGAGTGGCAAATTTGCCCATAATTTGTATTTGGATGTGAAATATGACTCTTAAGGAAATAAATTGCAAATACGATATTCACACTTTTTGAGTGGCAAATTCGCCTCTAATTTGTATTTGGATGTAAATATGACTCTTAAGGAAAATAAATTACAAATATCCTATTCACACTTTTTGAGTGGCAAATTTGCCCCTTATTTGTATTTCGAAATGAAATATAACTCTTAAGAAAAATAAGTTGCAAATACGATATTCAAACTTTTTGAGTGGCAAAATCGCCCCTAATTTGTATTTGTATGTGAAATATGAATCTTAAGAAAAATAAATTGCAAATACGATATTCACACTTTTTGAGTGGCAAAATTGCCCCTAATTTGTATTTGTATGTGAAATATGACTCTTAAAGAAAATAAGTTGCAAATACGATATTCACATTTTTTGAGTGGCAAATTCGCCACTAATTTGTATTTGGATGTGAAATATGACTTTTAAAGAAAATAAGTTGCAAATACGATTTTCACACTTTTTGTGTGGCAAATTCGCCCCTAATTTGTATTTGGATGTGAAATATGACTCTTAAAGAAAATAAATTGCAAATACGATATTCACACTTTTTGAGTGGAAAATTCGCCCCTAAATTGTATTTGGATGTGAAATATGACTCTTAAGGAAATAAATTGCAAATACGATATTCACACTTTTTGAGTGGCAAATTCGCCCCTAATTTGTATTTGGATGTAAAATATGACTCTTAAGGAAAATAAATTGCAAATATCCTTTTCACACTTTTTGAATGGCAAATTTGCCTCTTATTTGTATTTCGAAGTGAAATATAACTCTTAAGGAAAATAAGTTGTAAATACGATATTCACACTTTTTGAGTAGCAAATTTACCCCTAATTTGTATTTGGATGTGAAATATGACTCTTAAGGAAACTAAATTTCAGATACGATATTCACACTTTTTGAGTGGCAAATTCGCCCTAATTTGTATTTGGATGTGAAATATGTCTTTTAAGGAAAATAAATTGTAAATACGATATTTACACTTTTTGAGTGGCAAATTCGCCCCTAATTTGTATTTGGATGTGAAATATGACTCTTAAATAAAATAAATGGCAAATACGATATTCACACTTTTTGAGTGGAAAATTCGCCCCTAAATTGTATTTGGATGTGAAATATGACTCTTAAGGAAAATAAATTTCAAATACGATATTCACACTTTTTGAGTGGCAAATTCGCCCCTAATTTGTATTTGGATGTGAAATATGATTCTTAAGGAAAATAAATTGCAAATACGATATTCACACTTTTTGAGTGGCAAATTCGCCCCTAATTTGTATTTCGAAGTTAAATATGACTCTTAAGGATAATAAGTTGCAAATACGATATTCACACTTTTTGAGTGGCAAATTCGCCCCTAATTTGTATTTGGAGGTGAAATATGACTCTTAAGGAAAATAAATTGCAAATAAATTTTCACACTTTTTGAGTGGCAAATTTGCCCTTAATTTGTATTTCGAAGTGAAATATGACTCTTATGGAAAATAAGTTGCAAATACGATATTCACACTTTTTGAGTGGCAAATTCGCCTCTAATTTGTATTTGGATGTGAAATATGACTCTTAAGGAAAATAAATTGCAAATACGATTTTCCCACTTTTTGAGTGGCAAATTTGCCCATAATTTGTATTTGGATGTGAAATATGACTCTTAAGGAAATAAATTGCAAATACGATATTCACACTTTTTGAGTGGCAAATTCGCCTCTAATTTGTATTTGGATGTGAAATATGACTCTTAAGGAAAATAAATTGCAAATATCCTTTTCACACTTTTTGAGTGGCAAATTTGCCCCTTATTTGTATTTCGAAATGAAATATAACTCTTAAGGAAAATAAGTTGCAAATACGATATTCAAACTTTTTGAGTGGCAAAATCGCCCCTAATTTGTATTTGTATGTGAAATATGAATCTTAAGAAAAATAAATTGCAAAAACGATATTCACACTTTTTGAGTGGCAAAATTGCCCCTAATTTGTATTTGTATGTGAAATATGACTCTTAAAGAAAATAAGTTGCAAATACGATATTCACACTTTTTGAGTTGCAAATTCGCCACTAATTTGTATTTGAATGTGAAATATGACTTTTAAAGAAAATAAGTTGCAAATACGATTTTCACACTTTTTGAGTGGCAAATTCGCCCCTAATTTGTATTTGAATGTGAAATATGACTCTTAAAGAAAATAAATTGCAAATACGATATTCACACTTTTTGAGTGCCAAATTCGCCCCTAATTTGTATCTCTAAGTGAAATATGACTTTTAAGGAAAATAAATTGTAAATACGATATTCATACTTTTTCAGTGGCAAATTCGCCCTAATTTGTATTTGGATGTGAAATATGTCTTTTAAGGAAAATAAATTGTAAATACGATATTTACACTTTTTGAGTGGCAAATTCGCCCCTAATTTGTATCTCTAAGTGAAATATGACTCTTAAGGAAAATAAATTGCAAATACGATATTCACACTTTTTGAGTGGCAAATTTGCCCCTAATTTGTATTTGGATGTGAAATATGACTCTTAAAGAATATAAATTGCAAATACGATATTCACACTTTTTGAGTGGCAAATTCGCCCCAAATTTTATCTCTAAGTGAAATATGACTCTTAAGGAAAATAAATTGCAAATACGATATTCACACTTTTTGAGTGGCAAATTCGCCCTAATTTGTATTTGGATGTGAAATATGACTCTTAAGGAAAATAAATTGCAAATACGATATTTACACTTTGTGAGTGGCAAATTCGCCCCTAATTTGTATCTCTAAGTGAAATATGACTCTTAAGAAAAATAAATTGCAAATACGATATTCACACTTTTTGAGTGGCAAATTTGCCCCTAATTTGTATTTGGATGTGAAATATAACTCTTAAAGAAAATAAATTGCAAATACGATATTCACAATTTTAGAGTGGCAAATTTGCTCCTAATTTGTATTTGGATGTGAAATATGTCTCTTAAAGAAAATAAATTGCAAATACGATATTCAAACTTTTTGAATGGCAAATTTGCCCTAATTTGTATTTCGAAGTTAAATATGACTCTTAAGGAAAATAAGTTGCAAATACAATATTCACACTTTTTGAGTGGCAAATTCGCCCTAATTTTTATTTGAAGGTGAAATATGACTCTTAAGGAAAATAAATTGCAAATAAATTTTCACACTTTTTGAGTGGCAAATTTGCCCCTAATTTGTATTTCGAAGTGAAATATGACTCTTAAGGAAAATAAGTTGCAAATACGATATTCACACTTTTTGAGTAGCAAATTCGCCCCTAATTTGTATTTGGATGTGAAATATGACTCTTAAGGAAAATAAATTGCAAATACGATTTTCCCACTTTTTGAGTGGTAAATTTGCCCATAATTTGTATTTGGATGTGAAATATGACTCTTAAGGAAATAAATTGCAAATACGATATTCACACTTTTTGAGTGGCAAATTCGCCCCTAATTTGTATTTGGATGTAAAATATGACTCTTAAGGAAAATAAATTGCAAATATCCTTTTCACACTTTTTGAATGGCAAATTTGCCTCTTATTTGTATTTCGAAGTGAAATATAACTCTTAAGGAAAATAAATTGCAAATACGATATTCACACTTTTTGAGTGGCAAATTCGCCCCTAATTTTATCTCTAAGTGAAATATGACTCTTAAGGAAAATAAATTGCAAATACGATATTCACACTTTTTGAGTAGCAAATTTACCCCTAAATTGTATTTGGATGTGAAATATGACTCTTAAGGAAACTAAATTTCAAATACGATATTCACACTTTTTGAGTGGCAAATTTGCCCCTAATTTGTATTTGGATGTGAAATATGACTCTTAAATAAAATAAATTGCAAATACGATATTCACACTTTTTGAGTGGCAAATTCGCCCCTAATTTGTATTTGGATGTGAAATATGACTCTTAAATAAAATAAATTGTAAATACGATATTCACACTTTTTGAGTGGAAAATTCGCCCCTAATTTGTATTTGGATGTGAAATATGACTCTTAAGGAAAATAAATTTCAAATACGATATTCACACTTTTTGAGTGGCAAATTCGCCCCTAATTTGTATTTCGAAGTTAAATATGACTCTTAAGGATAATAAGTTGCAAATACGATATTCACACTTTTTGAGTGGCAAATTCGCCCCTAATTTGTATTTGGAGGTGAAATATGACTCTTAAGGAAAATAAATTGCAAATAAATTTTCCCACTTTTTGAGTGGCAAATTTGCCCTTAATTTGTATTTCGAAGTGAAATATGACTCTTAAGGAAAATAAGTTGCAAATACGATATTCACACTTTTTGAGTGGCAAATTCGCCCCTAATTTGTATTTGGATGTGAAATATGACTCTTGAAGAAAATAAATTGCAAATACGATTTTCCCACTTTTTGAGTGGTAAATTTGCCCATAATTTGTATTTGGATGTGAAATATGACTCTGAAGTAAATAAATTGCAAATACGATATTCACACTTTTTGAGTGGCAAATTCGCCTCTAATTTGTATTTGGATGTGAAATATGACTCTTAAGGAAAATAAATTGCAAATATCCTTTTCACACTTTTTGAGTGGCAAATTTGCCCCTTATTTGTATTTCGAAATGAAATATAACTCTTAAGGAAAATAAGTTGCAAATACGATATTCAAACTTTTTGAGTGGCAAATTCGCCCCTAATTTGTATTTGTATGTGAAATATGAATCTTAAGAAAAATAAATTGCAAATAAGATATTCACACTTTTTGAGTGGCAAAATTGCCCCTAATTTGTATTTGTATGTGAAATATGACTCTTAGAGAAAATAAGTTGCAAATACGATATTCACACTTTTTGAGTGGCAAATTCGCCCCTAATTTGTATTTGGAGGTGAAATATTACTCTTAAGGAAAATAAATTGCAAATAAATTTTCACACTTTTTGAGTGGCAAATTTGCCCTTAATTTGTATTTCGAAGTGAAATATGACTCTTAAGGAAAATAAGTTGCAAATACGATATTCACACTTTTTGAGTGGCAAATTCGCCCCTAATTTGTATTTGGATGTGAAATATGACTCTTAAAGAAAATAAATTGCAAATACGATTTTCCCACTTTTTGAGTGGTAAATTTGCCCATAATTTGTATTTGGATGTGAAATATGACTCTTAAGGAAATAAATTGCAAATACGATATTCACACTTTTTGAGTGGCAAATTCGCCCCTAATTTGTATTTGGATGTAAAATATGACTCTTAAGGAAAATAAATTGCAAATATCCTTTTCACACTTTTTGAATGGCAAATTTGCCTCTTATTTGTATTTCGAAGTGAAATATAACTCTTAAGGAAAATTAATTGCAAATACGATATTCACACTTTTTGAGTGGCAAATTCGCCCCTAATTTTATCTCTAAGTGAAATATGACTCTTAAGGAAAATAAATTGCAAATACGATATTCACACTTTTTGAGTAGCAAATTTACCCCTAAATTGTATTTGGATGTGAAATATGACTCTTAAGGAAACTAAATTTCAAATACGATATTCACACTTTTTGAGTGGCAAATTTGCCCCTAATTTGTATTTGGATGTGAAATATGACTCTTAAATAAAATAAATTGCAAATACGATATTCACACTTTTTGAGTGGCAAATTCGCCCCTAATTTGTATTTGGATGTGAAATATGACTCTTAAATAAAATAAATTGTAAATACGATATTCACACTTTTTGAGTGGAAAATTCGCCCCTAATTTGTATTTGGATGTGAAATATGACTCTTAAGGAAAATAAATTTCAAATACGATATTCACACTTTTTGAGTGGCAAATTCGCCCCTAATTTGTATTTCGAAGTTAAATATGACTCTTAAGGATAATAAGTTGCAAATACGATATTCACACTTTTTGAGTGGCAAATTCGCCCCTAATTTGTATTTGGAGGTGAAATATGACTCTTAAGGAAAATAAATTGCAAATAAATTTTCCCACTTTTTGAGTGGCAAATTTGCCCTTAATTTGTATTTCGAAGTGAAATATGACTCTTAAGGAAAATAAGTTGCAAATACGATATTCACACTTTTTGAGTGGCAAATTCGCCCCTAATTTGTATTTGGATGTGAAATATGACTCTTGAAGAAAATAAATTGCAAATACGATTTTCCCACTTTTTGAGTGGTAAATTTGCCCATAATTTGTATTTGGATGTGAAATATGACTCTGAAGTAAATAAATTGCAAATACGATATTCACACTTTTTGAGTGGCAAATTCGCCTCTAATTTGTATTTGGATGTGAAATATGACTCTTAAGGAAAATAAATTGCAAATATCATTTTCACACTTTTTGAGTGGCAAATTTGCCCCTTATTTGTATTTCGAAATGAAATATAACTCTTAAGGAAAATAAGTTGCAAATACGATATTCAAACTTTTTGAGTGGCAAATTCGCCCCTAATTTGTATTTGTATGTGAAATATGAATCTTAAGAAAAATAAATTGCAAATAAGATATTCACACTTTTTGAGTGGCAAAATTGCCCCTAATTTGTATTTGTATGTGAAATATGACTCTTAGAGAAAATAAGTTGCAAATACGATATTCACACTTTTTGAGTGGCAAATTCGCCCCTAATTTGTATTTGGAGGTGAAATATTACTCTTAAGGAAAATAAATTGCAAATAAATTTTCACACTTTTTGAGTGGCAAATTTGCCCTTAATTTGTATTTCGAAGTGAAATATGACTCTTAAGGAAAATAAGTTGCAAATACGATATTCACACTTTTTGAGTGGCAAATTCGCCCCTAATTTGTATTTGGATGTGAAATATGACTCTTAAAGAAAATAAATTGCAAATACGATTTTCCCACTTTTTGAGTGGTAAATTTGCCCATAATTTGTTTTTCGATGTGAAATATGACTCTTAAGGAAATAAATTGCAAATACGATATTCACACTTTTTGAGTGGCAAATTCGCCCCTAATTTGTATTTGGATGTAAAATATGACTCTTAAGGAAAATAAATTGCAAATATCCTTTTCACACTTTTTGAATGGCAAATTTGCCTCTTATTTGTATTTCGAAGTGAAATATAACTCTTAAGGAAAATAAGTTGTAAATACGATATTCACACTTTTTGAGTGGCAAATTCGCCCCTAATTTGTATTTGATGTGAAATATGACTCTTAAGAAAAATAAATTGCAAATACGATTTTCACACTTTTTGAGTAGCAAATTTACCCCTAATTTGTATTTGGATGTGAAATATAACTCTTAAGGAAACTAAATTTCAAATACGATATTCACACTTTTTGAGTGGCAAATTTGCCCCTAATTTGTATTTGGATGTGAAATATGACTCTTAAATAAAGTAAATTGCAAATACGATATTCACACTTTTTGAGTGGCAAATTCGTCCCTAATTTGTATTTAGATGTGAAATATGACTCTTAAATAAAATAAATTGCAAATACGATATTCACACTTTTTGAGTGGAAAATTCGCCCCTAAATTGTATTTGGATGTGAAATATGACTCTTAAGGAAAATAAATTTCAAATATGATATTCACACTTTTTGAGTGGCAAATTCGCCCCTAATTTGTATTTGGATGTGAAATATGATTCTTAAGGAAAATAAATTGCAAATACGATATTCACACTTTTTGAGTGGCAAATTCGCCCCTAATTTGTATTTCGAAGTTAAATATGACTCTTAAGGATAATAAGTTGCAAATACGATATTCACACTTTTTGAGTGGCAAATTTGCCCCTAATTTGTATTTGGATGTGAAATATGACTCTTAAAGAAAATAAATTTCAAATACGATATTCACACTTTTTTAGTGGCAAATTTGCCCCTAATTTGTATTTGGATTTGAAATATGACTCTTAAAGAAAATAAGTTGCAAATACGATATTCACACTTTTTGAGTGGCAAATTCGCCCATAATTTGTATTTGGATGTGAAATATGACTCTTAAGGAAAATAAGTTGCAAATACGATATTCACACTTTTAGAGTGGCAAATTTGCCCCTAAATTGTATTTGGATGTGAAATATGACTCTTAAGGAAAACAAATTGCAAATACGATATTCACACTTTTTGAGTGGCAAATTTGCCACTAATTTGTATTTCGAAGTTTAATATGACTCTTAAGGAAAATAAGTTGCAAATACGATATTCACACTTTTTGAGTGGCAATTTCACCCCTAATTTGTATTTGGAGGTGAAATATGACTCTTAAGGAAAATAAGTTGCAAATACGATATTCACATTTTTTGAGTGTCAAATTCGCCCCTAATTTGTATTTGGATGTGAAATATGACTCTTAAGGAAAACAAATTGCAAATACGATATTCACACTTTTTGAGTGGGAAATTCGCCACTAATTTGTATCTCTAAGTGAAATATGACTCTTAAGGAAAATAAGTTACAAATACGATATTCACACTTTTTGAGTGGCAAATTTACCCCTAATTTGTATTTGGATGTGAAATATGACTCTTAAGGAAAATAAATTTCAAATACGATATTCACACTTTTTGAGTGGCAAATTTGCACCTAATTTGTATTTGGATGTGAAATATGACTCTTAAAGAAAATAAATTGCAAATACGATATTCTCACTTTTTGAGTGGCAAATTCTCCCCAAATTTGTATCTCTAAGTGAAATATGACTCTTAATGAAAATAAGTTGCAAATACGATATTCACACTTTTTGAGTGGCAAATTTGCCCCTAATTTGTATTTCGAAGTGAAATATGACTCTTAAGGAAAATAAGTTGCAAATACGATATTCACACTTTTTGAGTGGCAAATTCGCCCCTAATTTGTATTTGGATGTGAAATATGACTCTTAAAGAAAATAAATTGCAAATACGATTTTCCCACTATTTGAGTGGTAAATTTGCCCATAATTAGTATTTGGATGTGAAATATGACTCTGAAGGAAATAAATTGCAAATACGATATTCACACTTTTTGAGTGGCAAATTCGCCTCTAATTTGTATTTGGATGTGAAATATGACTCTTAAGGAAAATAAATTGCAAATATCCTTTTCACACTTTTTGAGTGGCAAATTTGCCCCTTATTTGTATTTCGATATGAAATATAACTCTTAGGGAAAATAAGTTGCAAATACGATATTCAAACTTTTTGAGTGGCAAATTCGCCCCTAATTTGTATTTGTATGTGAAATATGAATCTTAAGAAAAATAAATTGCAAATAAGATATTCACACTTTTTGAGTGGCAAAATTGCCCCTAATTTGTATTTGTATGTGAAATATGACTCTTAGAGAAAATAAGTTGCAAATACGATATTCACACTTTTTGAGTGGCAAATTCGCCCCTAATTTGTATTTGGAGGTGAAATATGACTTTTAAGGAAAATAAATTGCAAATAAATTTTCACACTTTTTGAGTGGCAAATTTGCCCTTAATTTGTATTTCGAAGTGAAATATGACTCTTAAGGAAAATAAGTTGCAAATACGATATTCACACTTTTTGAGTGGCAAATTCGCCCCTAATTTGTATTTTGATGTGAAATATGACTCTTAAAGAAAATAAATTGCAAATACGATTTTCCCACTTTTTGAGTGGTAAATTTTCCCATAATTTGTATTTCGATGTGAAATATGACTCTTAAGGAAATAAATTGCAAATACGATATTCACACTTTTTGAGTGGCAAATTCGCCCCTAATTTGTATTTGGATGTAAAATATGACTCTTAAGGAAAATAAATTGCAAATATCCTTTTCACACTTTTTGAATGGCAAATTTGCCTCTTATTTGTATTTCGAAGTGAAATATAACTCTTAAGGAAAATAAGTTGTAAATACGATATTCACACTTTTTGAGTGGCAAATTCGCCCCTAATTTGTATTTGGATGTAAAATATGACTCTTAAGAAAAATAAATTGCATATACGATATTCACACTTTTTGAGTGGCAAATTCGCCCCTAATTTGTATTTGGATGTGAAATATGACTCTTAAATAAAATAATTGGCAAATACAATATTCACACTTTTTGAGTGGAAAATTTGCCCCTAATTTGTATTTGGATGTGAAATATGACTCTTAAATAAAATAAATGGCAAATACGATATTCACACTTTTTGAGTGGAAAATTTTCCCATAATTTGTATTTCGATGTGAAATATGACACTTAAGGAAATAAATTGCAAATACGATATTCACACTTTTTGAGTGGCAAATTCGCCCCTAATTTGTATTTGGATGTAAAATATGACTCTTAAGGAAAATAAATTGCAAATATCCTTTTCACACTTTTTGAATGGCAAATTTGCCTCTTATTTGTATTTCGAAGTGAAATATAACTCTTAAGGAAAATAAGTTGTAAATACGATATTCACACTTTTTGAGTAGCAAATTTACCCCTAATTTGTATTTGGATGTGAAATATGACTCTTAAGGAAACTAAATTTCAAATACGATATTCACACTTTTTGAGTGGCAAATTTGCCCCTAATTTGTATATGGATGTGAAATATGACTCTTAAGGAAATAAATTGCAAATACGATTTTCCCACTTTTTGAGTGGCAAATTTGCCCATAATTTGTATTTGGATGTGAAATATGACTCTTAAGGAAATAAATTGCAAATACGATATTCACACTTTTTGAGTGGCAAATTCGCCTCTAATTTGTATTTGGATGTGAAATATGACTCTTAAGGAAAATAAATTACAAATATCCTTTTCACACTTTTTGAGTGGCAAATTTGCCCCTTATTTGTATTTCGAAATGAAATATAACTCTTAAGGAAAATAAGTTGCAAATACGATATTCAAACTTTTTGAGTGGCAAAATCGCCCCTAATTTGTATTTGTATGTGAAATATGAATCTTAAGAAAAATAAATTGCAAATACGATATTCACACTTTTTGAGTGGCAAAATTGCCCCTAATTTGTATTTGTATGTGAAATATGACTCTTAAAGAAAATAAGTTGCAAATACGATATTCACACTTTTTGAGTGGCAAATTCGCCACTAATTTGTATTTGGATGTGAAATATGACTTTTAAAGAAAATAAGTTGCAAATACGATTTTCACACTTTTTGTGTGGCAAATTCGCCCCTAATTTGTATTTGGATGTGAAATATGACTCTTAAAGAAAATAAATTGCAAATACGATATTCACACTTTTTGAGTGGAAAATTCGCCCCTAAATTGTATTTGGATGTGAAATATGACTCTTAAGGAAATAAATTGCAAATACGATATTCACACTTTTTGAGTGGCAAATTCGCCCCTAATTTGTATTTGGATGTAAAATATGACTCTTAAGGAAAATAAATTGCAAATATCCTTTTCACACTTTTTGAATGGCAAATTTGCCTCTTATTTGTATTTCGAAGTGAAATATAACTCTTAAGGAAAATAAGTTGTAAATACGATATTCACACTTTTTGAGTAGCAAATTTACCCCTAATTTGTATTTGGATGTGAAATATGACTCTTAAGGAAACTAAATTTCAGATACGATATTCACACTTTTTGAGTGGCAAATTTGCCCCTAATTTGTATTTGGATGTGAAATATGACTATTAAATAAAATAAATTGCAAATACGATATTCACACTTTTTGAATGGCAAATTCGCCCCTAATTTGTATTTGGATGTGAAATATGACTCTTAAATAAAATAAATGGCAAATACGATATTCACACTTTTTGAGTGGAAAATTCGCCCCTAAATTGTATTTGGATGTGAAATATGACTCTTAAGGAAAATAAATTTCAAATACGATATTCACACTTTTTGAGTGGCAAATTCGCCCCTAATTTGTATTTGGATGTGAAATATGATTCTTAAGGAAAATAAATTGCAAATACGATATTCACACTTTTTTGAGTGGCAAATTCGCCCCTAATTTGTATTTCGAAGTTAAATATGACTCTTAAGGATAATAAGTTGCAAATACGATATTCACACTTTTTGAGTGGCAAATTCGCCCCTAATTTGTATTTGGAGGTGAAATATGACTCTTAAGGAAAATAAATTGCAAATAAATTTTCACACTTTTTGAGTGGCAAATTTGCCCTTAATTTGTATTTCGAAGTGAAATATGACTCTTATGGAAAATAAGTTGCAAATACGATATTCACACTTTTTGAGTGGCAAATTCGCCTCTAATTTGTATTTGGATGTGAAATATGACTCTTAAGGAAAATAAATTGCAAATACGATTTTCCCACTTTTTGAGTGGCAAATTTGCCCATAATTTGTATTTGGATGTGAAATATGACTCTTAAGGAAATAAATTGCAAATACGATATTCACACTTTTTGAGTGGCAAATTCGCCTCTAATTTGTATTTGGATGTGAAATATGACTCTTAAGGAAAATAAATTGCAAATATCCTTTTCACACTTTTTGAGTGGCAAATTTGCCCCTTATTTGTATTTCGAAATGAAATATAACTCTTAAGGAAAATAAGTTGCAAATACGATATTCAAACTTTTTGAGTGGCAAAATCGCCCCTAATTTGTATTTGTATGTGAAATATGAATCTTAAGAAAAATAAATTGCAAAAACGATATTCACACTTTTTGAGTGGCAAAATTGCCCCTAATTTGTATTTGTATGTGAAATATGACTCTTAAAGAAAATAAGTTGCAAATACGATATTCACACTTTTTTAGTTGCAAATTCGCCACTAATTTGTATTTGGATGTGAAATATGACTTTTAAAGAAAATAAGTTGCAAATACGATTTTCACACTTTTTGAGTGGCAAATTCGCCCCTAATTTGTATTTGAATGTGAAATATGACTCTTAAAGAAAATAAATTGCAAATACGATATTCACACTTTTTGAGTGCCAAATTCGCCCCTAATTTGTATCTCTATGTGAAATATGACTTTTAAGGAAAATAAATTGCAAATACGATATTCATACTTTTTCAGTGGCAAATTCGCCCTAATTTGTATTTGGATGTGAAATATGTCTTTTAAGGAAAATAAATTGCAAATACGATATTTACACTTTTTGAGTGGCAAATTCGCCCCTAATTTGTATCTCTAAGTGAAATATGACTCTTAAGGAAAATAAATTGCAAATACGATATTCACACTTTTTGAGTGGCAAATTTGCCCCTAATTTGTATTTGGATGTGAAATATGACTCTTAAAGAATATAAATTGCAAATACGATATTCACACTTTTTGAGTGGCAAATTCGCCCCAAATTTTATCTCTAAGTGAAATATGACTCTTAAGGAAAATAAATTGCAAATACGATATTCACACTTTTTGAGTGGCAAATTCGCCCTAATTTGTATTTGGATGTGAAATATGACTCTTAAGGAAAATAAATTGCAAATTCGATATTTACACTTTGTGAGTGGCAAATTCGCCCCTAATTTGTATCTCTAAGTGAAATATGACTCTTAAGGAAAATAAATTGTAAATACGATATTCACACTTTTTGAGTGGCAAATTTGCCCCTAATTTGTATTTGGATGTGAAATATGACTCTTAAAGAAAATAAATTGCAAATACGATATTCACAATTTTAGAGTGGCAAATTTGCTCCTAATTTGTATTTGGATGTGAAATATGTCTCTTAAAGAAAATAAATTGCAAATACGATATTCACACTTTTTGAATGGCAAATTTGCCCTAATTTGTATTTCGAAGTTAAATATGACTCTTAAGGAAAATAAGTTGCAAATACGATATTCACACTTTTTGAGTGGCAAATTCGCACTAATTTTTATTTGAAGGTGAAATATGACTCTTAAGGAAAATAAATTGCAAATAAATTTTCACACTTTTTGAGTGGCAAATTTGCCCCTAATTTGTATTTCGAAGTGAAATATGACTCTTAAGGAAAATAAGTTGCAAATACGATATTCACACTTTTTGAGTAGCAAATTCGCCCCTAATTTGTATTTGGATGTGAAATATGACTCTTAAGGAAAATAAATTGCAAATACGATTTTCCCACTTTTTGAGTGGTAAATTTGCCCATAATTTGTATTTGGATGTGAAATATGACTCTTAAGGAAATAAATTGCAAATACGATATTCACACTTTTTGAGTGGCAAATTCGCCCCTAATTTGTATTTGGATGTAAAATATGACTCTTAAGGAAAATAAATTGCAAATATCCTTTTCACACTTTTTGAATGGCAAATTTGCCTCTTATTTGTATTTCGAAGTGAAATATAACTCTTAAGGAAAATAAATTGCAAATACGATATTCACACTTTTTGAGTGGCAAATTCGCCCCTAATTTTATCTCTAAGTGAAATATGACTCTTAAGGAAAATAAATTGCAAATACGATATTCACACTTTTTGAGTAGCAAATTTACCCCTAAATTGTATTTGGATGTGAAATATGACTCTTAAGGAAACTAAATTTCAAATACGATATTCACACTTTTTGAGTGGCAAATTTGCCCCTAATTTGTATTTGGATGTGAAATATGACTCTTAAATAAAATAAATTGCAAATACGATATTCACACTTTTTGAGTGGCAAATTCGCCCCTAATTTGTATTTGGATGTGAAATATGACTCTTAAATAAAATAAATTGTAAATACGATATTCACACTTTTTGAGTGGAAAATTCGCCCCTAATTTGTATTTGGATGTGAAATATGACTCTTAAGGAAAATAAATTTCAAATACGATATTCACACTTTTTGAGTGGCAAATTCGCCCCTAATTTGTATTTCGAAGTTAAATATGACTCTTAAGGATAATAAGTTGCAAATACGATATTCACACTTTTTGAGTGGCAAATTCGCCCCTAATTTGTATTTGGAGGTGAAATATGACTCTTAAGGAAAATAAATTGCAAATAAATTTTCCCACTTTTTGAGTGGCAAATTTGCCCTTAATTTGTATTTCGAAGTGAAATATGACTCTTAAGGAAAATAAGTTGCAAATACGATATTCACACTTTTTGAGTGGCAAATTCGCCCCTAATTTGTATTTGGATGTGAAATATGACTCTTGAAGAAAATAAATTGCAAATACGATTTTCCCACTTTTTGAGTGGTAAATTTGCCCATAATTTGTATTTGGATGTGAAATATGACTCTGAAGTAAATAAATTGCAAATACGATATTCACACTTTTTGAGTGGCAAATTCGCCTCTAATTTGTATTTGGATGTGAAATATGACTCTTAAGGAAAATAAATTGCAAATATCCTTTTCACACTTTTTGAGTGGCAAATTTGCCCCTTATTTGTATTTCGAAATGAAATATAACTCTTAAGGAAAATAAGTTGCAAATACGATATTCAAACTTTTTGAGTGGCAAATTCGCCCCTAATTTGTATTTGTATGTGAAATATGAATCTTAAGAAAAATAAATTGCAAATAAGATATTCACACTTTTTGAGTGGCAAAATTGCCCCTAATTTGTATTTGTATGTGAAATATGACTCTTAGAGAAAATAAGTTGCAAATACGATATTCACACTTTTTGAGTGGCAAATTCGCCCTTAATTTGTATTTGGAGGTGAAATATTACTCTTAAGGAAAATAAATTGCAAATAAATTTTCACACTTTTTGAGTGGCAAATTTGCCCTTAATTTGTATTTCGAAGTGAAATATGACTCTTAAGGAAAATAAGTTGCAAATACGATATTCACACTTTTTGAGTGGCAAATTCGCCCCTAATTTGTATTTGGATGTGAAATATGACTCTTAAAGAAAATAAATTGCAAATACGATTTTCCCACTTTTTGAGTGGTAAATTTGCCCATAATTTGTATTTCGATGTGAAATATGACTCTTAAGGAAATAAATTGCAAATACGATATTCACACTTTTTGAGTGGCAAATTCGCCCCTAATTTGTATTTGGATGTAAAATATGACTCTTAAGGAAAATAAATTGCAAATATCCTTTTCACACTTTTTGAATGGCAAATTTTCCTCTTATTTGTATTTCGAAGTGAAATATAACTCTTAAGGAAAATAAGTTGTAAATACGATATTCACACTTTTTGAGTGGCAAATTCGCCCCTAATTTGTATTTGATGTGAAATATGACTCTTAAGAAAAATAAATTGCAAATACGATTTTCACACTTTTTGAGTAGCAAATTTACCCCTAATTTGTATTTGGATGTGAAATATGACTCTTAAGGAAACTAAATTTCAAATACGATATTCACACTTTTTGAGTGGCAATTTTGCCCTAATTTGTATTTGGATGTGAAATATGACTCTTAAATAAAGTAAATTGCAAATACGATATTCACACTTTTTGAGTGGCAAATTCGTCCCTAATTTGTATTTAGATGTGAAATATGACTCTTAAATAAAATAAATTGCAAATACGATATTCACACTTTTTGAGTGGAAAATTCGCCCCTAAATTGTATTTGGATGTGAAATATGACTCTTAAGGAAAATAAATTTCAAATATGATATTCACACTTTTTGAGTGGCAAATTCGCCCCTAATTTGTATTTGGATGTGAAATATGATTCTTAAGGAAAATAAATTGCAAATACGATATTCACACTTTTTGAGTGGCAAATTCGCCCCTAATTTGTATTTCGAAGTTAAATATGACTCTTAAGGATAATAAGTTGCAAATACGATATTCACACTTTTTGAGTGGCAAATTTGCCCCTAATTTGTATTTGGATGAGAAATATGACTCTTAAAGAAAATAAATTTCAAATACGATATTCACACTTTTTTAGTGGCAAATTTGCCCCTAATTTGTATTTGGATTTGAAATATGACTCTTAAAGAAAATAAGTTGCAAATACGATATTCACACTTTTAGAGTGGCAAATTTGCCCCTAATTTGTATTTGGATGTGAAATATGACTCTTAAGGAAAATAAGTTGCAAATACGATTTTCACACATTTTGAGTGGCAAATTTGCCACTAATTTGTATTTCGAAGTTTAATATGACTCTTAAGGAAAATAAGTTGCAAATACGATATTCACACTTTTTGAGTGGCAAATTTGCCACTAATTTGTATTTCGAAGTTTAATATGACTCTTAAGGAAAATAAGTTGCAAATACGATATTCACACTTTTTGAGTGGCAAATTCACCCCTAATTTGTATTTGGAGGTGAAATATGACTCTTAAGGAAAATAAGTTGCAAATACGATATTCACATTTTTTGAGTGTCAAATTCGCCCCTAATTTGTATTTGGATGTGAAATATGACTCTTAAGGAAAACAAATTGCAAATACGATATTCACACTTTTTGAGTGGGAAATTCGCCACTAATTTGTATCTCTAAGTGAAATATGACTCTTAAGGAAAATAAGTTACAAATACGATATTCACACTTTTTGAGTGGCAAATTTACCCCTAATTTGTATTTGGATGTGAAATATGACTCTTAAGGAAAATAAATTTCAAATACGATATTCACACTTTTTGAGTGGCAAATTTGCACCTAATTTGTATATGGATGTGAAATATGACTCTTAAAGAAAATAAATTGCAAATACGATATTCTCACTTTTTGAGTGGCAAATTCTCCCCAAATTTGTATCTCTAAGTGAAATATGACTCTTAAAGAAAATAAGTTGCAAATACGATATTCACACTTTTTGAGTGGCAAATTTGCCCCTAATTTGTATTTCTAAGTGAAATATGACTCTTAAGGAAATAAGTTGCAAATATGATATTCACACTTTTTGAGTGGCAAATTCGCCCCTAATTTGTATCTCTAAGTGAAATATGACTCTTAAGGAAAATAAGTTGCAAATACGATATTCACACTTTTTGAGTGGCAAATTTGCCCCTAATTTGTATTTCTAAGTGAAATATGACTCTTAAGGAAAATAAGTTGCAAATACGATATTCACACTTTTTGAGTGGCAAATTCGCCCCTAATTTGTATTTGGATGTGAAATATGACTCTTAAAGAAAATAAATTGCAAATACGATTTTCCCACTTTTTGAGTGGTAAATTTGCCCATAATTTGTATTTCGATGTGAAATATGACTCTTAAGGAAATAAATTGCAAATACGATATTCACACTTTTTGAGTGGCAAATTCGCCCCTAATTTGTATTTGGATGTAAAATATGACTCTTAAGGAAAATAAATTGCAAATATCCTTTTCACACTTTTTGAATGGCAAATTTTCCTCTTATTTGTATTTCGAAGTGAAATATAACTCTTAAGGAAAATAAGTTGTAAATACGATATTCACACTTTTTGAGTGGCAAATTCGCCCCTAATTTGTATTTGATGTGAAATATGACTCTTAAGAAAAATAAATTGCAAATACGATTTTCACACTTTTTGAGTAGCAAATTTACCCCTAATTTGTATTTGGATGTGAAATATGACTCTTAAGGAAACTAAATTTCAAATACGATATTCACACTTTTTGAGTGGCAAATTTGCCCCTAATTTGTATTTGGATGTGAAATATGACTCTTAAATAAAGTAAATTGCAAATACGATATTCACACTTTTTGAGTGGCAAATTCGTCCCTAATTTGTATTTAGATGTGAAATATGACTCTTAAATAAAATAAATTGCAAATACGATATTCACACTTTTTGAGTGGAAAATTCGCCCCTAAATTGTATTTGGATGTGAAATATGACTCTTAAGGAAAATAAATTTCAAATATGATATTCACACTTTTTGAGTGGCAAATTCGCCCCTAATTTGTATTTGGATGTGAAATATGATTCTTAAGGAAAATAAATTGCAAATACGATATACACACTTTTTGAGTGGCAAATTCGCCCCTAATTTGTATTTCGAAGTTAAATATGACTCTTAAGGATAATAAGTTGCAAATACGATATTCACACTTTTTGAGTGGCAAATTTGCCCCTAATTTGTATTTGGATGTGAAATATGACTCTTAAAGAAAATAAATTTCAAATACGATATTCACACTTTTTTAGTGGCAAATTTGCCCCTAATTTGTATTTGGATTTGAAATATGACTCTTAAAGAAAATAAGTTGCAAATACGATATTCACACTTTTTGAGTGGCAAATTCGCCCATAATTTGTATTTGGATGTGAAATATGACTCTTAAGGAAAATAAGTTGCAAATACGATATTCACACTTTTAGAGTGGCAAATTTGCCCCTAATTTGTATTTGGATGTGAAATATGACTCTTAAGGAAAACAAATTGCAAATACGATATTCACACTTTTTGAGTGGCAAATTTGCCACTAATTTGTATTTCGAAGTTTAATATGACTCTTAAGGAAAATAAGTTGCAAATACGATATTCACACTTTTTGAGTGGCAAATTCACCCCTAATTTGTATTTGGAGGTGAAATATGACTCTTAAGGAAAATAAGTTGCAAATACGATATTCACATTTTTTGAGTGTCAAATTCGCCCCTAATTTGTATTTGGATGTGAAATATGACTCTTAAGGAAAACAAATTGCAAATACGATATTCACACTTTTTGAGTGGGAAATTCGCCACTAATTTGTATCTCTAAGTGAAATATGACTCTTAAGGAAAATAAGTTACAAATACGATATTCACACTTTTTGAGTGGCAAATTTACCCCTAATTTGTATTTGGATGTGAAATATGACTCTTAAGGAAAATAAATTTCAAATACGATATTCACACTTTTTGAGTGGCAAATTTGCACCTAATTTGTATATGGATGTGAAATATGACTCTTAAAGAAAATAAATTGCAAATACGATATTCTCACTTTTTGAGTGGCAAATTCTCCCCAAATTTGTATCTCTAAGTGAAATATGACTCTTAAAGAAAATAAGTTGCAAATACGATATTCACACTTTTTGAGTGGCAAATTTGCCCCTAATTTGTATTTCTAAGTGAAATATGACTCTTAAGGAAATAAGTTGCAAATATGATATTCACACTTTTTGAGTGGCAAATTCGCCCCTAATTTGTATCTCTAAGTGAAATATGACTCTTAAGGAAAATAAATTGCAAATACGATATTCACACTTTTTGAGTGGCAAATTTGCCACTTATTTGTATTTCGAAGTGAAATATAACTCTTAAGGATAATAAGTTGCAAATACGATATTCACAATTTTTGAGTGGCAAATTCGCCCCTAATTTGTATTTGGATGTGAAATATGACTCTTAAGGAAAATAAATTTCAAATACGATATTCACACTTTTTGAGTGGCAAATTTGCCCCTAATTTGTATTTGGATGTGAAATATGATTCTTAAGGAAAATAAATTGCAAATACCGTTTTCACACTTTTTGAGTGGCAAATTTGCCCCTAATTTGTATTTGGATGTGAAATATGACTCTTAAGGAAAATAAATTGCAAATAAGATATTCACACTTTTTGAGTAGCAAATTTGCCCCTAATTTGTATTTGGATGTGAAATATGACTCTTAAATAAAATAAATTGCAAATACGGTATTCACACTTTTTGAGTGGCAAATTTTCCCCTAATTTGTATTTGAATGTAAAATATGACTCTTAAATAAAATAAATTGCAAATACAATATTCACACTTTTTTAAGTGGCAAATTCGCCCCTAATTAGTATTTGGATGTGAAATATGACTCTTAAGGAAAATAAATTGCAAATATCCTTTTCACACTTTTTGAGTGGCAAATTTGCCCCTTATTTGTATTTCGAAGTGAAATATGACTCTTAAGGAAAATAAGTTGCAAATACGATTTTCACACTTTTTGAGTGGCAAATTCGCCCTAATTTGTATTTGGATGTTAAATATGACTCTTAAGAAAAATAAATTGCAAATACGATTTTCACACTTTTTGAGTGGCAAATTTACCCCTAATTTGTATTTGGATGTGAAATATGACTCTTAAAGAAAATAAATTTCAAATACGATATTCACACTTTTTGAGTGGCAAATTTGCCCCTAATTTGTATTTGGATGTGAAATATGACTCTTAAAGAAAATAAGTTGCAAATACGATATTCACACTTTTTGAGTGGCAAATTCGACCCTAATTTGTAATTGGATGTGAAATATGACTCTTAAGGAAAACAAATTGCAAATACGATATTCACACTTTTTGAGTGGGAAATTCGCCCCTTATTTGTATCTCTAAGTGAAATATGACTCTTAAGGAAAATAAGTTGCAAATACGATATTCACAATTTTTGAGTGGCAAATTTACCCCTAATTTGTATTTGGATGTGAAATATGACTCTTAAGGAAAATAAATTTCAAATACGATATTCACACTTTTTGAGTGGCAAATTTGCACCTAATTTGTATTTGGATGTGAAATATGACTCTTAAAGAAAATAAATTGCAAATACGATATTCACCTTTTTGAGTGGCAAATTCTCCCCAAATTTGTATCTCTAAGTGAAATATGACTCTTAAGGAAAATAAGTTGCAAATACGATATTCACACTTTTTGAGTGGCAAATTTGCCCCTAATTTGTATTTGGAGGTGAAATATGACTCTTAAGGAAAATAAGTTGCAAATACGATATTCACACTTTTTGAGTGGCAAATTCGCCCCTAATTTGTATTTGGAGGTGAAATATGACTCTTAAGGAAAATAAGTTGCAAATACGATATTCACACTTTTTGAGTGTCAAATTCGCCCCTAATTTGTATTTGGATGTGAAATATGACTCTTAAATAAAATAAATTGCAAATACGATATTCACACTTTTTGAGTGGGAAATTCGCCCCTAATTTGTATCTCTAAGTGAAATATGACTCTTAAGGAAAATATGTTGCAAATACGATATTCACAATTTTTGGGTGGCAAATTTACCCCTAATTTGTATTTGGATGTGAAATATGACTCTTAAGGAAAATAAATTTCAAATACGATATTCACACTTTTTGAGTGGCAAATTTGCGCCTAATTTGTATTTGGATGTGAAATATGACTCTTAAAGAAAATAAATTGCAAATACGATATTCACACTTTTTGAGTAGCAAATTCTCCCCAAATTTGTATCTCTAAGTGAAATATGACTCTTAAGGAAAATAAGTTGCAAATACGATATTCACACTTTTTGAGTGGCAAATTTGCCCCTAATTTGTATTTCTAAGTGAAATATGACTCTTAAGGAAATAAGTTGCAAATATGATATTCACACTTTTTGAGTGGCAAATTCGCCCCTAATTTGTATCTCTAAGTGAAATATGACTCTTAAGGAAAATAAATTGCAAATACGATATTCACACTTTTTGAGTGGCAAATTCGCCCATAATTTGTATCTCTAAGTGAAATATGACTCTTAAGGAAAATAAGTTGCAAATACGATATTCACAATATTGAGTGGCAAATTTACCCCTAATTTGTATTTGGATGTGAAATATGACTCTTAAGGAAAATAAATTTCAAATACGATATTCACACTTTTTGATAGGGGTGTTCAAAAATATCCGTATCCGAACCCGTTACCCGATAATCCGAAAATTCGAACCGAATTTATCCGAAAATTCGGATATCCGAAAATTCGGATACCCGAATTTCGGATAACCGATTTTTCGGATTCGGATTCGGATGCAATTTTCAGAAAAATCGGATACTTCGGATACCCGAAATCCGAAAGTTCAACTTTTGTTTTTATTATTATTTTATTCGTGAGGTTATAATAATTTGATGCAGCTTTCTATTTCCATATTTCGATAACTTTTTTTTAACTTTTAGTCATGTAAGTCCCACCTGTATCCTTATCTCTCTCAACACAACCAAACATCCCTAAAGAAATTCCCAAATTACTTCTCTTTCTTTCTGAAACCCCCACGTCACCCCAAAATCCGGCCACAATTAAATTCCGACCATCTCCATCTCCATAACTTCCAGCCGATGACTACCAACCCAAGAGTAGACTAAACTGCCACCACCTTCAAATAAAATACCATAATCAACCGCCACCATCTCTGGGTACGATTGGATCAGCCGTCTCTTGTTAAATCCGATCAGATCCCGTTAACTGCTGTCACCGAATACTCTCTGAACCACCGTCGACAACGGTGGTCTGTGGAACCCTTGCCATCGTCAGATCTGCATTTTCGAAATCGCCGGAATAGATGCTAGTTTTATTTATTTTCGAATCGCTTGTCACACATGTGTTTGAATCCATATCATTCTGTTGGGAATCATCGTAATCGGTGAATTTTTATAGTATATATTTGTAATTCTTTCATTTTTTTGAAGTTTTGATGTTCACGTTTTTTAAGTATGAAGAACATATCTGCTTCAGTTTTCATTTGTTCCGGACCTTTGATTTTGCTTTAATCTAAGACTTTAATTTGATTTTGTGTTTGAGGCTCATATTTGTTATGCTGTTATTGTTTGATTTCAGTGATTTTGGTGATTTCGGATAGTGAAATCAGGTATCCGAAATTTCGGATATCCGAAATTCGGATATCCGAAAATTCGGATATCCGACTTTGAACGGGCCTACTTTTTGAGTGGCAAATTTGCCACTAATTTGTATTTTGATGTGAAATATGACTCTTAAAGAATATAAATTGCAAATACGATATTCACACTTTTTGAGTGGCAAATTCGCCCCAAATTTGTATCTCTAAGTGAAATATGACTCTTAAGGAAAATAAGTTGCAAATACGATATTCACACTTTTTGAGTGGCAAATTTGCCCCTAATTTGTATTTCTAAGTGAAATATGACTCTTAAGGAAAATAAGTTGCAAATATGATATTCACACTTTTTGAGTGGCAAATTCGCCCCTAATTTGTATCTCTAAGTGAAATATGACTCTTTAGGAAAATAAATTGCAAATACGATATTCACACTTTTTGAGTGTCAAATTTGCCCCTTATTTGTATTTCGAAGTGAAATATAACTCTTAAGGATAATAAGTTGCAAATACGATATTCACACTTTTTGAGTGGCAAATTTACCCCTAATTTGTATTTGGATGTGAAATATGACTCTTAATGAAAATAAATTTCAAATTCGATATTCACACTTTTTGAGTGGCAAATTTACCCCTAATTTGTATTTGGATGTGAAATATGACTCTTAAGGAAAATAAATTGCAAATACCGTTTTCACACTTTTTGAGTGGCAAATTTGCCCCGAATTTGTATTTGGATGCGAAATATGATTTTTAAGAAAAATAAATTGCAAATACGATATTCACACTTTTTGAGTTGCAAATTTGCCCCTAATTTGTATTTGGATGTGAAATATGACTCTTAAATAAAATAAATTGCAAATACGGTATTCACACTTTTTGAGTGGCAAATTTTCCCCTAATTTGTATTTGAATGTGAAATATGACTCTTAAATAAAATAAATTGCAAATACGATATTCACACTTTTTGAGTGGCAAATTCGCCCCTAATTTGTATTTGGATGTGAAATATGACTCTTAAGGAAAATAAATTGCAAATATCCTTTTCACACTTTTTGAGTGGCAAATTTGCCCCTTATTTGTATTTCGAAGTGAAATATAACTCTTAAGGATAATAAGTTGCAAATACAATATTCACACTTTTTGAGTGGCAAATTCGCCCCTAATTTGTATTTGGATGTGAAATATGACTCTTAAGGAAAATAAATTGCAAATACGATTTTCACACTTTTTGAGTGGCAAATTTGCCCCTAATTTGTATTTGGATGTGAAATATGACTCTTAAAAAAAATAAATTTCAAATACGATATTCACACTTTTTGAGTGTCAAATTTGCCTCTAATTTGTATTTGGATGTGAAATATGACTCTTAAAGAAAATAAGTTGCAAATACGATATTCACACTTTTTGAGTGGCAAATTCGCCCCTAATTTGTATTTGGATGTGAAATATGACTCTTAAGGAAAATAAGTTGCAAATACGATATTCACACTTTTAGAGAGGCAAATTTGCCCCAAATTTGTATTTGGATGTGAAATATGACTCTTAAGGAAAACAAATTGCAAATACGATATTCACACTTTTTGAGTGGCAAATTTGCCACTAATTTGTATTTCGAAGTTTAATATGACTCTTAAGGAAAATAAGTTGAAAATACGATATTCACACTTTTTGAGTGGCAAATTCGCCCCTAATTTGTATTGGGAGGTGAAATATGACTCTTAAGGAAAATAAGTTGCAAATACGATATTCACACTTTTTGAGTGGCAAATTCGCCCCTAATTTGTATTTGGATGTGAAATATGACTCTTAAGGAAAACAACTTGCAAATACGATATTCACACTTTTTGAGTGGGAAATTCGCCCCTAATTTGTATCTCTAAGTGAAATATGACACTTAAGGAAAATAAATTGCAAATAACATTTTCACACTTTTTGAGTGGCAAATTTGCCCCTAATTTGTATTTCGAAGTGAAATATGACTCTTAAGGAAAATAAGTTGCAAATACGATATTCACACTTTTTGAGTGGCAAATTTGCCCCTAATTTGTATTTCTAAGTGAAATATGACTCTTAAGGAAAATAAGTTGCAAATATGATATTCACACTTTTTGAGTGGCAAATTCGCCCCTAATTTGTATCTCTGAGTGAAATATGACTCTTTAGGAAAATAAATTGCAAATACGATATTCACACTTTTTGAGTGTCAAATTTGCCCCTTATTTGTATTTCGAAGTGAAATATAACTCTTAAGGATAATAAGTTGCAAATACGATATTCACACTTTTTGAGTGGCAAATTTACCCCTAATTTGTATTTGGATGTGAAATATGACTCTTAATGAAAATAAATTTCAAATTCGATATTCACACTTTTTGAGTGGCAAATTTACCCCTAATTTGTATTTGGATGTGAAATATGACTCTTAAGGAAAATAAATTGCAAATACCGTTTTCACACTTTTTGAGTGGCAAATTTGCCCCGAATTTGTATTTGGATGTGAAATATGATTTTTAAGAAAAATAAATTGCAAATACGATATTCACACTTTTTGAGTTGCAAATTTGCCCCTAATTTGTATTTGGATGTGAAATATGACTCTTAAATAAAATAAATTGCAAATACGGTATTCACACTTTTTGAGTGGCAAATTTTCCCCTAATTTGTATTTGAATGTGAAATATGACTCTTAAATAAAATAAATTGCAAATACGATATTCACACTTTTTGAGTGGCAAATTCGCCCCTAATTTGTATTTGGATGTGAAATATGACTCTTAAGGAAAATAAATTGCAAATATCCTTTTCACACTTTTTGAGTGGCAAATTTGCCCCTTATTTGTATTTCGAAGTGAAATATAACTCTTAAGGATAATAAGTTGCAAATACAATATTCACACTTTTTGAGTGGCAAATTCGCCCCTAATTTGTATTTGGATGTGAAATATGACTCTTAAGGAAAATAAATTGCAAATACGATTTTCACACTTTTTGAGTGGCAAATTTGCCCCTAATTTGTATTTGGATGTGAAATATGACTCTTAAAAAAAATAAATTTCAAATACGATATTCACACTTTTTGAGTGGCAAATTTGCCTCTAATTTGTATTTGGATGTGAAATATGACTCTTAAAGAAAATAAGTTGCAAATACGATATTCACACTTTTTGAGTGGCAAATTCGCCCCTAATTTGTATTTGGATGTGAAATATGACTCTTAAGGAAAATAAGTTGCAAATACGATATTCACACTTTTAGAGAGGCAAATTTGCCCCAAATTTGTATTTGGATGTGAAATATGACTCTTAAGGAAAACAAATTGCAAATACGATATTCACACTTTTTGAGTGGCAAATTTGCCACTAATTTGTATTTCGAAGTTTAATATGACTCTTAAGGAAAATAAGTTGCAAATACGATATTCACACTTTTTGAGTGGCAAATTCGCCCCTAATTTGTATTGGGAGGTGAAATATGACTCTTAAGGAAAATAAGTTGCAAATACGATATTCACACTTTTTGAGTGGCAAATTCGCCCCTAATTTGTATTTGGATGTGAAATATGACTCTTAAGGAAAACAACTTGCAAATACGATATTCACACTTTTTGAGTGGGAAATTCGCCCTTAATTTGTATCTCTAAGTGAAATATGACACTTAAGGAAAATAAATTGCAAATAACATTTTCACACTTTTTGAGTGGCAAATTTGCCCCTAATTTGTATTTCGAAGTGAAATATGACTCTTAAGGAAAATAAGTTGCAAATACAATTTTCACACTTTTTGAGTGGCAAATTCGCCCCTAATTTGTATTTGGATGTGAAATATGACTCTTAAGAAAAATAAATTGCAAATACGATTTTCACACTTTTTGAGTGGCAAATTTACCCCTAATTTGTATTTGGATGTGAAATATGACTCTTAAGGAAAATAAATTTTAAATAGGATATTCACACTTTTTGAGTGGCAAATTTGCCCCTAATTTGTATTTGGATGTGAAATATGATTCTTAAGGAAAATAAATTTCAAATACGATATTCACACTTTTTGAGTGGCAAATTTGCCCCTAATTTGTATTTGGATGTGAAATATGACTCTTAAAGAAAATAAGTTGCAAATACGATATTCACACTTTTTGAGTGGCAAATTCGCCCCTAATTTGTATTTGGATGTGAAATATGACTCTTAAGAAAAATAAATTGCAAATACGATTTTCACACTTTTTGAGTGGCAAATTTACCCCTAATTTGTATTTGGATGTGAAATATGACTCTTAAGGAAAATAAATTTCAAATACGATATTCACACTTTTTGAGTGGCAAATTTGCCCCTAATTTGTATTTGGATGTGAAATATGACTCTTAAAGAAAATAAGTTGCAAATACGATATTCACACTTTTTGAGTGGCAAATTCGCCCCTAATTTGTATCTCTAAGTGAAATATGACTCTTAAGGAAAATAAGTTGCAAATACGATATTCACACTTTTTGAGTGGGAAATTCGCCCCTAATTTGTATCTCTAAGTGAAATATGACTCTTAAGGAAAATAAGTTGCAAATATGATATTCACACTTTTTGAGTGGCAAATTCGCCTCTAATTTGTATCTCTAAGTGAAATATGACTCTTAAGGAAAATATATTGCAAATACGATATTCACACTTTTTTAGTGGCAAATTTACCCCTAATTTGTATTTGGATGTGAAATATGACTCTTAAGGAAAATAAATTTCAAATACGATATTCACACTTTTTGAGTGGCAAATTTGCCCCTAATTTGTATTTGGATGTGAAATATGACTCTTAAGGAAAATAAATTGCAAATACCGTTTTCACACTTTTTGAGTGGCAAATTTGCCCCTAATTTGTATTTGGATGTGAAATATGACTCTTAAAGAAAATAAATTGCAAATACGATATTCACACTTTTTGAGTGGCAAATTCGCCCCAAATTTGTATCTCTAAGTGAAATATGACTCTTAAGGAAAATAAGTTGCAAATACGATATTCACACTTTTTGAGTGGCAAATTTGTCCCTAATTTGTATTTCTAAGTGAAATATGACTCTTAAGGAAATAAGTTGCAAATATGATATTCACACTTTTTGAGTGGCAAATTCGCCCCTAATTTGTATCTCTAAGTGAAATATGACTCTTAAGGAAAATAAGTTGCAAATACGATTTTCACACTTTTTGAGTGGCAAATTTGTCCCTAATTTGTATTTGGATGTGAAATATGACTCTTAAGGAAAATAAATTTCAAATACGATATTCACACTTTTTGAGTGGCAAATTTGCCCCTAATTTGTATTTGGATGTGAAATATGACTCTTAAAGAAAATAAATTGCCAATACGATATTCACACTTTTTAAGTGGCAAATTCGTCCCAAATTTGTATCTCTAAGTGAAATATGACTCTTAAGGAAAATAAATTTCAAATACGATATTCACACTTTTTGAGTGGCAAATTTGCCCCTAATTTGTATTTGGATGTGAAATATGACTATTAAAGAAAATAAATTGCAAATACGATATTCACACTTTTTAAGTGGCAAATTCGCCCCAAATTTGTATCTCTAAGTGAAATATGACTCTTAAAGAAAAATAAATTTCAAATACGATATTCACACTTTTTGAGTGGCAAATTTGCCCCAAATTTGTATTTGGATGTGAAATATGACTCTTAAAGAAAATAAATTGCAAATACGATATTCACACTTTTTAAGTGGCAAATTCGCCCCAAATTTGTATCTCTAAGTGAAATATGACTCTTAAGGAAAATAAATTTCAAATACGATATTCACACTTTTTGAGTGGCAAATTTGCCCCTAATTTGTATTTGGATGTGAAATATGACTCTTAAAGAAAATAAATTGCAAATACGATATTCACACTTTTTAAGTGGCAAATTCGCCCCAAATTTGTATCTCTAAGTGAAATATGACTCTTAAGGAAAAATAAATTTCAAATACGATATTCACACTTTTTGAGTGGCAAATTTGCCCCAAATTTGTATTTGGATGTGAAATATGACTCTTAAAGAAAATAAATTGCAAATACGATATTCACACTTTTTAAGTGGCAAATTCGCCCCAAATTTGTATCTCTAAGTGAAATATGACTCTTAAGGAAAATAAGTTGCAAATACGATATTCACACTTTTTGAGTGTCAAATTTACCCCTAATTTGTATTTGGATGTGAAATATGACTCTTAAGGAAAATAAATTTCAAATACGATATTCACACTTTTTGAGTGGCAAATTTGCCCCTAATTTGTATTTGGATGTGAAATATGACTCTTAAAGAAAATAAATTGCAAATACGATATTCACACTTTTTAAGTGGCAAATTCCTCCCAAATTTGTATCTCTAAGTGAAATATGACTCTTAAGGAAAATAAATTTCAAATACGATATTCACACTTTTTGAGTGGCAAATTTGCCCCTAATTTGTATTTGGATGTGAAATATGACTATTAAAGAAAATAAATTGCAAATACGATATTCACACTTTTTAAGTGGCAAATTCGCCCCAAATTTGTATCTCTAAGTGAAATATGACTCTTAAGGAAAATAAGTTGCAAATACGATATTCACACTTTTTGAGTGGCAAATTTTCCCCTAGTTTGTATTTCTAAGTGAAATATGACTCTTAAGGAAATAAGTTGCAAATATGATATTCACACTTTTTGAGTGGCAAATTCGCCCCTAATTTGTATCTCTAAGTGAAATATGACTCTTAAGGAAAATATATTGCAAATACGATATTCACACTTTTTGAGTGGCAAATTTACCCCTAATTTGTATTTGGATGTGAAATATGACTCTTAAGGAAAATAAATTTCAAATACGATATTCACACTTTTTGAGTGGCAAATTTGCCCCTAATTTGTATTTGGATGTGAAATATGACTCTTAAGGAAAATAAATTGCAAATACCGTTTTCACACTTTTTGAGTGGCAAATTTGCCCCTAATTTGTATTTGGATGTAAAATATGTCTCTTAAGGAAAATAAATTGCAAATACGATATTCACATTTTTTGAGTGGCAAATTTGCCCCTAATTTGTATTTGGATGTGAAATATGACTCTTAAATAAAATAAATTGCAAATACGGTATTCACACTTTTTGAGTGTCAAATTTTCCCCTAATTTGTATTTGAATGTGAAATATGACTCTTAAATAAAATAAATTGCAAATACGATATTCACAATTTTTGAGTGGCAAATTCGTCCCTAATTTGTATTTGGATGTGAAATATGACTCTTAAGGAAAATAAATTGCAAATATCATTTTCACACTTTTTGAGTAGCAAATTTGCCCCTTATTTGTATTTCGAAGTGAAATATAACTCTTAAGGATAATAAGTTGCAAATACGATATTCACACTTTTTGAGTGGCAAATTCGCCCCTAATTTGTATTTGGATGTGAAATATGACTCTTAAGGAAAATAAATTGCAAATACGATTTTCACACTTTTTGAGTGGCAAATTTGCCCCTAATTTGTATTTGGATGTGAAATATGACTCTTAAAGAAAATAAATTTCAAATACGATATTCACACTTTTTGAGTGGCAAATTCGCCCCTAATTTGTATTTGGATGTGAAATATGACTCTTATGGAAAATAAGTTGCAAATACGATATTCACACTTTTAGAATGGCAAATTTGCCCATACTTTGTATTTGGGTGTGAAATATGACTCTTAAGGAAAACAAATTGCAAATACGATATTCACACTTTTTGAGTGGCAAATTTGCCACTAATTTGTATTTCGAAGTTTAATATGACTCTTAAGAAAAATAAGTTGCAAATACAATATTCACACTTTTTGAGTGGCAAATTTGTCCCTAATTTGTATTTGGAGGTGAAATATGACTCTTAAGGAAAATAAGTTGCAAATACGATATTCACACTTTTTGAGTGGCAAATTCGCCCCTAATTTGTATTTGGATGTGAAATATGACTCTTAAATAAAATAAATTGCAAATACGATATTCACACTTTTTGAGTGGCAAATTCGCCTCTAATTTGAATTTGGATGTGAAATATGACACTTAAGGAAAATAAGTTGCAAATACGATATTCACACTTTTTGAGTGGCAAATTCGCCCCTAATTTGTATTTGGATGTGAAATATTACTTTTAAGGAAAATAAATTGCAAATACGATATTCACACTTTTTGAGTGGAAAATTCGCCCCTAATTTGTATCTCTAAGTGAAATATGACTCTTAAGGAAAATAAGTTGCAAATACGATTTTCACACTTTTTGAGTGGCAAATTTGCCCCTAATTTGTATTTGGATGTGAAATATGACTATTAAGAAAAATAAATTGCAAATACGATTTTCACACTTTTAGAGTGGCAAATTTACCCCTAATTTGTATTTGGATGTGAAATATGAATCTTAAAGAAAATAAATTGTAAATACGATATTCACACTTTTTGAGTGACAAATTTGCCACTAATTTGTATTTCGAAGTTAAATATGACTCTTAAGGAAAATAAGTTGCAAATACGATATTCACACTTTTTGAGTGGCAAATTCGCCCCTAATTTGTATTTGGAGGTGAAATATGACTCTTAAGGAAAATAAGTTGCAAATACCATTTTCACACTTTTTGAGTGGCAAATTTGCCCCTAGTTGTATTTCGAAGTGAAATATAACTCTTAAGGATAATAAGTTGCAAATACGATATTCACAATTTTTGAGTGGCAAATTCGCCCTAATTTGTATTTGGATGTGAAATATGACTTTTAAGGAAAATAAATTACAAATACGATTTTCACACTTTTTGAGTGGCAAATTTACCCCTAATTTGTATTTGGATGTGAAATAAGACTCTTAAAGAAAATAAATTTCAAATACGATATTCACACTTTTTGAGTTGCAAATTTGCCCCTAATTTGTATTTGGATGTGAAATATGACTCTTAAAGAAAATAAGTTGCAAATACGATATTCACACTTTTTGAGTGGCAAATTCGCCCCTAATTTGTATTTGGATGTGAAATATGACTCTTAAGGAAAACAAATTGCAAATACGATATTCACACTTTTTGAGTGGGAAATTCGCCCCTAATTTGTATCTCTAAGTGAAATATGACTCTTAAGGAAAATAAGTTGCAAATACGATATTCACACTTTTTGAGTGGCAAATTTGCCCCTAATTTGTATTTGGATGTAAAATATGACTCTTAAAGAAAATAAATTGCAAATACGATATTCACACTTTTTGAGTGGCAAATTTGCCACTAATTTGTATTTCGAAGTTTAATATGACTCTTAAGGAAAATAAGTTGCAAATACGATATTCACACTTTTTGAGTGGCAAATTCGCCCCTAATTTGTATTTGGAGGTGAAATATGACTCTTAAGGAAAATAAGTTACAAATACGATATTCACACTTTTTGAGTGGCAAATTCGCCCCTAATTTGTATTTGGATGTGAAATATGACTCTTAAGGAAAACAAATTGCAAATACGATATTCACACTTTTTGAGTGGGAAATTCGCCCCTAATTTGTATCTCTAAGTGAAATATGACTCTTAAGGAAAATAAGTTGCAAATACGATATTCACACTTTTTGAGTGGCAAATTTGCCCCTAATTTGTATTTGGATGTAAAATATGACTCTTAAAGAAAATAAATTACAAATACGATATTCACACTTTTTGAGTGGCAAATTTGCCCCTAATTTGTATTTCTAAGTGAAATATGACTGTTAAGGAAAATAAGTTGCAAATACGATATTCACATTTTTTAGTGGCAAATTCGCCCCTAATTTGTATCCCTAAGTGAAATATGACTCTTAAGGAAAATAAATTGCAAATACCGTTTTCACACTTTTTGAGTGGCAAATTTGACCGTAATTTGTATTTGGATGTAAAATATGACTCTTAAGGAAAATAAAATGCAAATACGATATTCACACTTTTTGAGTTGCAAATTTGCCCCTAATTTGTATTTGGATGTGAAATATGACTCTTAAATAAAATAAATTGCAAATACGATATTCACACTTTTTGAGTGGCAAATTCGCCTCTAATTTGTATTTGGATATGAAATATGACACTTAAGGAAAATAAGTTGCAAATACGATATTCACACTTTTTGAGTGGCAAATTCGCCCCTAATTTGTATTTGGATGTGAAATATGACTTTTAAGGAAAATAAATTTCAAATACGATTTTCACACTTTTTGAGTGGCAAATTTACCCCTAATTTGTATTTGGATGTGAAATAAGACTCTTAAGGAAAATAAATTTCAAATACGATATTCACACTTTTTGAGTTGCAAATTTGCCCCTAATTTGTATTTGGATGTGAAATATGACTCTTAAAGAAAATAAGTTGCAAATACGATATTCACACTTTTTGAGTGGCAAATTCGCCCCTAATTTGTATTTGGATGTGAAATATGACTCTTAAGGAAAACAAATTGCAAATACGATATTCACACTTTTTGAGTGGCAAATTCGCCCCTAATTTGTATCTCTAAGTGAAATATGACTCTTAAGGAAAATAAGTTGCAAATACGATATTCACAATTTTAGAGTGGCAAATTCGCCCCTAATTTGTATCTCTAAGTGAAATATGACTCTTAAGGAAAATAAGTTGCAAATACGATATTCACACTTTTTGAGTGGGAAATTCGCCCCTAATTTGTATCTCTAAGTGAAATATGACTCTTAAGGAAAATAAGTTGCAAATACGATTTTCACACTTTTTGAGTGTCAAATTTACCCTTAATTTGTATTTGGATGTGAAATATGACTCTTAAGGAAAATAAATTTTAAATACGATATTCTCACTTTTTGAGTGGCAAATTTGCCCCTAATTTGTATTTGGATGTGAAATATGACTCTTAAAGAAAATAAATTGCAAATACGATATTCACACTTTTTAAGTGGCAAATTCGCCCCAAATTTGTACTCTAAGTGAAATATGACTCTTAAGGAAAATAAATTTCAAATACGATATTCACACTTTTTGAGTGGCAAATTTGCCCCAAATTTGTATTTGGATGTGAAATATGACTCTTAAAAAAAATAAATTGCAAATACGATATTCACACTTTTTAAGTGGCAAATTCGCCCCAAATTTGTATCTCTAAGTGAAATATGACTCTTAAGGAAAATAAGTTGCAAATACGATATTCACACTTTTTGAGTGGCAAATTTTCCCCTAATTTGTATTTCTAAGTGAAATATGACTCTTAAGGAAATAAGTTGCAAATATGATATTCACACTTTTTGAGTGGCAAATTCGCCTCTAATTTGTATCTCTAAGTGAAATATGACTCTTAAGGAAAATATATTGCAAATACGATATTCACACTTTTTTAGTGGCAAATTTACCCCTAATTTGTATTTGGATGTGAAATATGACTCTTAAGGAAAATAAATTGCAAATATCCTTTTCACACTTTTTGAGTGGCAAATTTGCCCCTTATTTGTATTTCGAAGTGAAATATAACTCTTAAGGATAATAAGTTGCAAATACGATATTCACACTTTTTGAGTGGCAAATTTGCCCCTAATTTGTATTTGGATGTGAAATATGACTCTTAAAGAAAATAAATTGCAAATACGATATTCACACTTTTTGAGTGGCAAATTCGCCCCAAATTTGTATCTCTAAGTGAAATATGACTCTTAAGGAAAATAAGTTGCAAATACGATATTCACACTTTTTGAGTGGCAAATTTATCCCTAATTTGTATTTCTAAGTGAAATATGACTCTTAAGGAAATAAGTTGCAAATATGATATTCACACTTTTTGAGTGGCAAATTCGCCCCTAATTTGTATCTCTAAGTGAAATATGACTCTTAAGGAAAATAAGTTGCAAATACGATTTTCACACTTTTTGAGTGGCAAATTTGTCCCTAATTTGTATTTGGATGTGAAATATGACTCTTAAGGAAAATAAATTTCAAATACGATATTCACACTTTTTGAGTGGCAAATTTGCCCCTAATTTGTATTTGGATGTGAAATATGACTCTTAAAGAAAATAAATTGCCAATACGATATTCACACTTTTTAAGTGGCAAATTCGTCCCAAATTTGTATCTCTAAGTGAAATATGACTCTTAAGGAAAATAAATTTCAAATACGATATTCACACTTTTTGAGTGGCAAATTTGCCCCTAATTTGTATTTGGATGTGAAATATGACTATTAAAGAAAATAAATTGCAAATACGATATTCACACTTTTTAAGTGGCAAATTCGCCCCAAATTTGTATCTCTAAGTGAAATATGACTCTTAAAGAAAAATAAATTTCAAATACGATATTCACACTTTTTGAGTGGCAAATTTGCCCCAAATTTGTATTTGGATGTGAAATATGACTCTTAAAGAAAATAAATTGCAAATACGATATTCACACTTTTTAAGTGGCAAATTCGCCCCAAATTTGTATCTCTAAGTGAAATATGACTCTTAAGGAAAATAAATTTCAAATACGATATTCACACTTTTTGAGTGGCAAATTTGCCCCTAATTTGTATTTGGATGTGAAATATGACTCTTAAAGAAAATAAATTGCAAATACGATATTCACACTTTTTAAGTGGCAAATTCGCCCCAAATTTGTATCTCTAAGTGAAATATGACTCTTAAGGAAAAATAAATTTCAAATACGATATTCACACTTTTTGAGTGGCAAATTTGCCCCAAATTTGTATTTGGATGTGAAATATGACTCTTAAAGAAAATAAATTGCAAATACGATATTCACACTTTTTAAGTGGCAAATTCGCCCCAAATTTGTATCTCTAAGTGAAATATGACTCTTAAGGAAAATAAGTTGCAAATACGATATTCACACTTTTTGAGTGTCAAATTTACCCCTAATTTGTATTTGGATGTGAAATATGACTCTTAAGGAAAATAAATTTCAAATACGATATTCACACTTTTTGAGTGGCAAATTTGCCCCTAATTTGTATTTGGATGTGAAATATGACTCTTAAAGAAAATAAATTGCAAATACGATATTCACACTTTTTAAGTGGCAAATTCCTCCCAAATTTGTATCTCTAAGTGAAATATGACTCTTAAGGAAAATAAATTTCAAATACGATATTCACACTTTTTGAGTGGCAAATTTGCCCCTAATTTGTATTTGGATGTGAAATATGACTATTAAAGAAAATAAATTGCAAATACGATATTCACACTTTTTAAGTGGCAAATTCGCCCCAAATTTGTATCTCTAAGTGAAATATGACTCTTAAGGAAAATAAGTTGCAAATACGATATTCACACTTTTTGAGTGGCAAATTTTCCCCTAGTTTGTATTTCCAAGTGAAATATGACTCTTAAGGAAATAAGTTGCAAATATGATATTCACACTTTTTGAGTGGCAAATTCGCCCCTAATTTGTATCTCTAAGTGAAATATGACTCTTAAGGAAAATATATTGCAAATACGATATTCACACTTTTTGAGTGGCAAATTTACCCCTAATTTGTATTTGGATGTGAAATATGACTCTTAAGGAAAATAAATTTCAAATACGATATTCACACTTTTTGAGTGGCAAATTTGCCCCTAATTTGTATTTGGATGTGAAATATGACTCTTAAGGAAAATAAATTGCAAATACCGTTTTCACACTTTTTGAGTGGCAAATTTGCCCCTAATTTGTATTTGGATGTAAAATATGTCTCTTAAGGAAAATAAATTGCAAATACGATATTCACATTTTTTGAGTGGCAAATTTGCCCCTAATTTGTATTTGGATGTGAAATATGACTCTTAAATAAAATAAATTGCAAATACGGTATTCACACTTTTTGAGTGGCAAATTTTCCCCTAATTTGTATTTGAATGTGAAATATGACTCTTAAATAAAATAAATTGCAAATACGATATTCACAATTTTTGAGTGGCAAATTCGTCCCTAATTTGTATTTGGATGTGAAATATGACTCTTAAGGAAAATAAATTGCAAATATCATTTTCACACTTTTTGAGTAGCAAATTTGCCCCTTATTTGTATTTCGAAGTGAAATATAACTCTTAAGGATAATAAGTTGCAAATACGATATTCACACTTTTTGAGTGACAAATTCGCCCCTAATTTGTATTTGGATGTGAAATATGACTCTTAAGGAAAATAAATTGCAAATACGATTTTCACACTTTTTGAGTGGCAAATTTGCCCCTAATTTGTATTTGGATGTGAAATATGACTCTTAAAGAAAATAAATTTCAAATACGATATTCACACTTTTTGAGTGGCAAATTCGCCCCTAATTTGTATTTGGATGTGAAATATGACTCTTATGGAAAATAAGTTGCAAATACGATATTCACACTTTTAGAATGGCAAATTTGCCCATACTTTGTATTTGGGTGTGAAATATGACTCTTAAGGAAAACAAATTGCAAATACGATATTCACACTTTTTGAGTGGCAAATTTGCCACTAATTTGTATTTCGAAGTTTAATATGACTCTTAAGAAAAATAAGTTGCAAATACAATATTCACACTTTTTGAGTGGCAAATTTGTCCCTAATTTGTATTTGGAGGTGAAATATGACTCTTAAGGAAAATAAGTTGCAAATACGATATTCACACTTTTTGAGTGGCAAATTCGCCCCTAATTTGTATTTGGATGTGAAATATGACTCTTAAATAAAATAAATTGCAAATACGATATTCACACTTTTTGAGTGGCAAATTCGCCTCTAATTTGAATTTGGATGTGAAATATGACACTTAAGGAAAATAAGTTGCAAATACGATATTCACACTTTTTGAGTGGCAAATTCGCCCCTAATTTGTATTTGGATGTGAAATATTACTTTTAAGGAAAATAAATTGCAAATACGATATTCACACTTTTTGAGTGGAAAATTCGCCCCTAATTTGT
This sequence comes from Helichrysum umbraculigerum, assembly GCA_949592205.1. Taxonomy (NCBI): domain Eukaryota; kingdom Viridiplantae; phylum Streptophyta; class Magnoliopsida; order Asterales; family Asteraceae; genus Helichrysum; species Helichrysum umbraculigerum. Next base: position 297,088 of record CATIUR010000034.1, read on the forward strand.
ATCTCTAAGTGAAATATGACTCTTAAGGAAAATAAGTTGCAAATACGATTTTCACACTTTTTGAGTGGCAAATTTGCCCCTAATTTGTATTTGGATGTGAAATATGACTATTAAGAAAAATAAATTGCAAATACGATTTTCACACTTTTAGAGTGGCAAATTTACCCCTAATTTGTATTTGGATGTGAAATATGAATCTTAAAGAAAATAAATTGTAAATACGATATTCACACTTTTTGAGTGACAAATTTGCCACTAATTTGTATTTCGAAGTTAAATATGACTCTTAAGGAAAATAAGTTGCAAATACGATATTCACACTTTTTGAGTGGCAAATTCGCCCCTAATTTGTATTTGGAGGTGAAATATGACTCTTAAGGAAAATAAGTTGCAAATACCATTTTCACACTTTTTGAGTGGCAAATTTGCCCCTAGTTTGTATTTCGAAGTGAAATATAACTCTTAAGGATAATAAGTTGCAAATACGATATTCACAATTTTTGAGTGGCAAATTCGCCCTAATTTGTATTTGGATGTGAAATATGACTCTTAAGGAAAATAAATTACAAATACGATTTTCACACTTTTTGAGTGGCAAATTTACCCCTAATTTGTATTTGGATGTGAAATAAGACTCTTAAAGAAAATAAATTTCAAATACGATATTCACACTTTTTGAGTTGCAAATTTGCCCCTAATTTGTATTTGGATGTGAAATATGACTCTTAAAGAAAATAAGTTGCAAATACGATATTCACACTTTTTGAGTGGCAAATTCGCCCCTAATTTGTATTTGGATGTGAAATATGACTCTTAAGGAAAACAAATTGCAAATACGATATTCACACTTTTTGAGTGGGAAATTCGCCCCTAATTTGTATCTCTAAGTGAAATATGACTCTTAAGGAAAATAAGTTGCAAATACGATATTCACACTTTTTGAGTGGCAAATTTGCCCCTAATTTGTATTTGGATGTAAAATATGACTCTTAAAGAAAATAAATTGCAAATACGATATTCACACTTTTTGAGTGGCAAATTTGCCACTAATTTGTATTTCGAAGTTTAATATGACTCTTAAGGAAAATAAGTTGCAAATACGATATTCACACTTTTTGAGTGGCAAATTCGCCCCTAATTTGTATTTGGAGGTGAAATATGACTCTTAAGGAAAATAAGTTACAAATACGATATTCACACTTTTTGAGTGGCAAATTCGCCCCTAATTTGTATTTGGATGTGAAATATGACTCTTAAGGAAAACAAATTGCAAATACGATATTCACACTTTTTGAGTGGGAAATTCGCCCCTAATTTGTATCTCTAAGTGAAATATGACTCTTAAGGAAAATAAGTTGCAAATACGATATTCACACTTTTTGAGTGGCAAATTTGCCCCTAATTTGTATTTGGATGTAAAATATGACTCTTAAAGAAAATAAATTACAAATACGATATTCACACTTTTTGAGTGGCAAATTTGCCCCTAATTTGTATTTCTAAATGAAATATGACTGTTAAGGAAAATAAGTTGCAAATACGATATTCACATTTTTTAGTGGCAAATTCGCCCCTAATTTGTATCTCTAAGTGAAATATGACTCTTAAGGAAAATAAATTGCAAATACCGTTTTCACACTTTTTGAGTGGCAAATTTGACCGTAATTTGTATTTGGATGTAAAATATGACTCTTAAGGAAAATAAAATGCAAATACGATATTCACACTTTTTGAGTTGCAAATTTGCCCCTAATTTGTATTTGGATGTGAAATATGACTCTTAAATAAAATAAATTGCAAATACGATATTCACACTTTTTGAGTGGCAAATTCGCCTCTAATTTGTATTTGGATATGAAATATGACACTTAAGGAAAATAAGTTGCAAATACGATATTCACACTTTTTGAGTGGCAAATTCGCCCCTAATTTGTATTTGGATGTGAAATATGACTTTTAAGGAAAATAAATTACAAATACGATTTTCACACTTTTTGAGTGGCAAATTTACCCCTAATTTGTATTTGGATGTGAAATAAGACTCTTAAGGAAAATAAATTTCAAATACGATATTCACACTTTTTGAGTTGCAAATTTGCCCCTAATTTGTATTTGGATGTGAAATATGACTCTTAAAGAAAATAAGTTGCAAATACGATATTCACACTTTTTGAGTGGCAAATTCGCCCCTAATTTGTATTTGGATGTGAAATATGACTCTTAAGGAAAACAAATTGCAAATACGATATTCACACTTTTTGAGTGGGAAATTCGCCCCTAATTTGTATCTCTAAGTGAAATATGACTCTTAAGGAAAATAAGTTGCAAATACGATATTCACAATTTTAGAGTGGCAAATTTGCCCCTAATTTGTATTTGGATGTGAAATATGACTCTTAAGGAAAACAAATTGCAAATACGATATTCACACTTTTTGAGTGGCAAATTTGCCACTAATTCGTATTTCGAAGTTTAATATGACTCTTAAGGAAAATAAGTTGCAAATACGATATTCACACTTTTTGAGTGGCAAATTCGCCCCTAATTTGTATTTGGAGGTGAATATGACTCTTAAGGAAAATAAGTTACAAATACGATATTCACACTTTTTGAGTGGCAAATTCGCCCCTAATTTGTATTTGGATGTGAAATATGACTTTTAAGGAAAACAAATTGCAAATACGATATTCACACTTTTTGAGTGGGAAATTCGCCCCTAATTTGTATCTCTAAGTGAAATATGACTCTTAAGGAAAATAAGTTGCAAATACGATATTCACACTTTTTGAGTGGCAAATTTGCCCCTAATTTGTATTTGGATGTAAAATATGACTCTTAAAGAAAATAAATTGCAAATACGATATTCACACTTTTTGAGTGGCAAATTTGCCCCTAATTTGTATTTCTAAGTGAAATATGACTGTTAAGGAAAATAAGTTGCAAATACGATATTCACACTTTTTTAGTGGCAAATTCGCCCCTAATTTGTATCTCTAAGTGAAATATGACTCTTAAGGAAAATAAATTGCAAATACCGTTTTCACACTTTTTGAGTGGCAAATTTGACCGTAATTTGTATTTGGATGTAAAATATGACTCTTAAGGAAAATAAATTGCAAATACGATATTCACACTTTTTGAGTTGCAAATTTGCCCCTAATTTGTATTTGGATGTGAAATATGACTCTTAAATAAAATAAATTGCAAATACGATATTCACACTTTTTGAGTGGCAAATTCGCCTCTAATTTGTATTTGGATGTGAAATATGACACTTAAGGAAAATAAGTGGCAAATACGATATTCACACTTTTTGAGTAGCAAATTCGCCCCTAATTTATATTTGGATGTGAAATATGACTTTTAAGGAATATAAATTACAAATACGATTTTCACACTTTTTGAGTGACAAATTTACCCCTAATTTGTATTTGGATGTGAAATAAGACTCTTAAGGAAAATAAATTTCAAATACGATATTCACACTTTTTGAGTTGCAAATTTGCCCCTAATTTGTATTTGGATGTGAAATATGACTCTTAAAGAAAATAAGTTGCAAATACGATATTCACACTTTTTGAGTGGCAAATTCGCCCCTAATTTGTATTTGGATGTGAAATATGACTCTTAAGGAAAACAAATTGCAAATACGATATTCACACTTTTTGAGTGGGAAATTCGCCCTAATTTGTATCTCTAAGTGAAATATGACTCTTAAGGAAAATAAGTTGCAAATACGATATTCACAATTTTAGAGTGGCAAATTTGCCCCTAATTTGTATTTGGATGTGAAATATGACTCTTAAGGAAAACAAATTGCAAATACGATATTCACACTTTTTGAGTGGCAAATTTGCCACTAATTTGTATTTCGAAGTTTAATATGACTCTTAAGGAAAATAAGTTGCAAATACGATATTCACACTTTTTGAGTGGCAAATTCGCCCCTAATTTGTATTTGGAGGTGAAATATGACTCTTAAGGAAAATAAGTTGCAAATACGATATTCACACTTTTTGAGTGGCAAATTCGCCCCTAATTTGTATTTGTATGTGAAATATGACTCTTAAGGAAAACAAATTGCAAATACGATATTCACACTTTTTGAGTGGGAAATTCGCCCCTAATTTGTATCTCTAAGTGAAATATGACTCTTAAGGAAAATAAGTTGCAAATACGATATTCACACTTTTTGAGTGGCAAATTTGCCCCTAATTTGTATTTGGATGTAAAATATGACTCTTAAAGAAAATAAATTGCAAATACGATATTCACACTTTTTGAGTGGCAAATTTTCCCCTAATTTGTATTTCTAAGTGAAATATGACTGTTATGGAAAATAAGTTGCAAATACGATATTCACACTTTTTTAGTGGCAAATTCGCCCCTAATTTGTATCTCTAAGTGAAATATGACTCTTAAGGAAAATAAATTGCAAATACCGTTTTCATACTTTTTGAGTGGCAAATTTGACCGTAATTTGTATTTGGATGTAAAATATGACTCTTAAGGAAAATAAATTGCAAATACGATATTCACACTTTTTGAGTTGCAAATTTGCCCCTAATTTGTATTTGGATGTGAAATATGACTCTTAAATAAAATAAATTGCAAATACGATATTCACACTTTTTGAGTGGCAAATTCGCCTCTAATTTGTATTTGGATGTGAAATATGACACTTAAGGAAAATAAGTTGCAAATACGATATTCACACTTTTTGAGTGGCAAATTCGCCCCTAATTTGTATTTGGATGTGAAATATGACTTTTAAGGAAAATAAATTGCAAATACGATATTCACACTTTTTGAGTGGCAAATTCGCCCCTAATTTGTATCTCTAAGTGAAATATGACTCTTAAGGAAAATAAGTTGCAAATACGATTTTCACACTTTTTGAGTGGCAAATTTGCCCCTAATTTGTATTTGGATGTGAAATATGACTATTAAGAAAAATAAATTGCAAATACGATTTTCACACTTTTAGAGTGGCAAATTTACCCCTAATTTGTATTTGGATGTGAAATATGAATCTTAAAGAAAATAAATTGCAAATACGATATTCACACTTTTTGAGTGACAAATTTGCCCCTAATTTGTATTTCGAAGTTAAATATGACTCTTAAGGAAAATAAGTTGCAAATACGATATTCACACTTTTTGAGTGGCAAATTCGCCCCTAATTTGTATTTGGAGGTGAAATATGACTCTTAAGGAAAATAAATTGCAAATACCATTTTCACACTTTTTGAGTGGCAAATTTGCCCATAGTTTGTATTTCGAAGTGAAATATAACTCTTAAGGATAATAAGTTGCAAATACGATATTCACAATTTTTGAGTGGCAAATTCGCCCTTAATTTGTATTTGGATGTGAAATATGACTCTTAAGGAAAATAAATAACAAATACGATTTTCACACTTTTTGAGTGGCAAATTTACCCCTAATTTGTATTTGGATGTGAAATAAGACTCTTAAGGAATATAAATTTCAAATACGATATTCACACTTTTTGAGTTGCAAATTTGCCCCTAATTTGTATTTGGATGTGAAATATGACTCTTAAAGAAAATAAGTTGCAAATACGATATTCACACTTTTTGAGTGGCAAATTCGCCCCTAATTTGTATTTGGATGTGAAATATGACTCTTAAGGAAAACAAATTGCAAATACGATATTCACACTTTTTGAGTGGGAAATTCGCCCCTAATTTGTATCTCTAAGTGAAATATGACACTTAAGGAAAATAAGTTGCAAATACGATATTCACAATTTTAGAGTGGCAAATTTGCCCCTAATTTGTATTTGGATGTGAAATATGACTCTTAAGGAAAACAAATTGCAAATACGATATTCACACTTTTTGAGTGGCAAATTTGCCACTAATTTGTATTTCGAAGTTTAATATGACTCTTAAGGAAAATAAGTTGCAAATACGATATTCACACTTTTTGAGTGTCAAATTCGCCCCTAATTTGTATTTGGAGGTGAAATATGACTCTTAAGGAAAATAAGTTGCAAATACGATATTCACACTTTTTGAGTGGCAAATTCGCCCCTATTTTGTATTTGGATGTGAAATATGACTCTTAAGGAAAACAAATTGCAAATACGATATTCACACTTTTTGAGTGGCAAATTCGCCCCTAATTTGTATTTGGATGTGAAATATGACTCTTAAGGAAAATAAATTTCAAATACGATATTCACACTTTTTGATTGGCAAATTTGCCCCTAATTTGTATTTGGATGTGAAATATGACTCTTAAAGAAAAATAAATTTCAAATACGATATTCACACTTTTTGAGTGGCAAATTTGCCTCTAATTTGTATTTGGATGTGAAATATGACTCTTAAAGAAAATAAGTTGCAAATACGATATTCACACTTTTTGAGTGGCAAATTCGCCCCTAATTTTTATTTGGATGTGAAATATGACTCTTAAGGAAAATAAGTTGCAAATACGATTTTCACACTTTTAGAGTGGCAAATTTGCCTCTAATTTGTATTTGGATGTGAAATATGACTCTTAAGGAAAACAAATTGCAAATACGATATTCACACTTTTTGAGTGGCAAATTCGCCTCTAATTTGTATTTGGATGTGAAATATGACACTTAAGGAAAATAAGTTGCAAATACGATATTCACA